>JAVLVB010000569.1:3369976-3380157 GCA_032876305.1 Orestias chungarensis | reverse complement strand
GGGGGGGGGGGTGCTGAGATACCCGAGGGCACCGCTTATACGTCAGGGTCAGCATTTCAAGATCCACCTGTGAGCCGGAGATTGCTTTAAGAATGCCGTATAATGTGCTTCTCAAAAATGTCGCATTTTTGTGACCCCCCTCACCCCATTATTTCAAGCATATTCCACCCTTTTAATGTGACATACAGTATATCCTGTACAGTTTTAGCTATAAAATAAGAAATTCTTGTCTTGAAGGGTTCCCAGGAGAAAACCCCCTAATAATAATTTTGATAGAAATAAGCTGATTTTTATGATCCGAGGGATTCCATTTTCTAATCTTTGGGTCAGTTTTCCAGATTTTCCGCACACAAAAACAGAACTGAGCATCACCAAGGTAACTTCTCACCCACTGCGAAGCATGGGGATGATGGCAGCACGATGGGGGATATCCGGGGTTTGTTTTTGTCAGAACAAAATAAATCCTAAACCGTTGCAAAAAAAAATGTTTTTTGACAAAAACAGTTATTTTATTAATGGCTTCACCAGGAGAAAAGTGACCGAATGCTACTTTTAAATGCAGGATTTGTCTTTAGTTAAATTGTTCTGGATGCTTGTCTTGTTGGATGACGTAAAAGTTTTCTATAGTTTTTTTTCTTTTTTGCAGCATTAAAAGCTGTAAAAGTAAAAGTCCACTTCGGAGATCCACTTTAATCCCTGAAGTTAAAGCTGCAGCACTCATCACAATCTGTGCAAATAAAAAAAAACAACACTTCACATTAGTCATTTCCGAGGGATTAAAGTTACCGTGCACGTTATAAAAAAAGGGAGTTATTTACAGCTGACACCCTGGGCAGGTTTATGGAGTGCCGTCTACAGCCGGCCATTTTTGTTTTGTCCCCGTGGGGACGGCGGCGTTACTGTTATCTCCAGCTGTTGTCTGTTTCAACGAGCACTTCTGCCCGTTCGGCTTATTGGTGGAACGACTCACGTCGGGGCCGTTTGGGAGCATCTATGCTGCTTAGACACACATCAGTGCACCGTGCCGATATGAAGCACTCTGGGATCAAAACAGCCTCAGTGTTTCAGTCTTTGTGTAGAATGGTTGTCTTTCAGCTGGCCGCCAATTATTGTTTTTTAGGGAGTTTATTCTATTTGTTTTTTTTCCCCTGTCTCCCAGGGCTCACTCAGCTTTCCTCGTTTTTCTACTAATTTGGGATATCAAAACTGACTCAACCAAACATTTAACTTTATTAATCCTGATTCCTTAACACAAGTGTTGTAGATATTTTATACCCTTCACTTGCTTTCTTTTAGTTTACCTCCTTTCCACTTCACCACAAAATAACCTTGGCATTAAATGCCACCAGAGCTACCATCTCTTCTCTCTGAATTTAGCATTCAGATTGTTGCTTTGATCTGAAGATGGATCAGCTGCTTTAAAACTAGCAAGCAGACGCAAAGATGTGATTACAGGGAGCAGAATTATGTTTTGTTTTTATGAATGTGAAGTCAGACTTACTCTCTTCATCTCCGACTGGTTTCCAGTTCATTTTTTACTCTCTTACAATAACGAGCAACTTTAGCTCAAATCCGTCCATTTGAAGTCGCTTCGCTCTTGTTTTACCACAGATCAGGGATTCTGGGCTTCGTACAGATGCACCTCGGTAGCTCAGACTATCACGGAACACTTTCTTTATATCAGTAATTAAAGGAAAAACCTGATAAAAAGCCATCTGTGTCTATTTCTGGTGAGTCAAGCTCCTTTTCCTCTAGAACAAAACTCCATAGCTTCTGTAAAGATGAGCACAGTGACGCTTTAGCCATGAAAGCAGCTATTGGCCCATTTGACCATTCAGGCCACTACCAGAGCTGTGCTGGAATATCAAATTGAACCTCCATAAAAGTTTTCGACACAACCAATTCCTAGTAAATTACACGGTCGACTTTAAACTGGACTTCTCACATCGTTAACGACTGTGGACTTGCTGCAAAATTAAGTGCACAATTAATAAACTTTTTCCTTTAGGCTACAAAGTTACAGTCTAGTCCTTGTTTTCTTCTTACCCCAAGTAAGACCCCGGGTTTTAGTCCAGCGTAACATTAACTATTCAGCAGTTATACCACCTTTGTGAATCTCGCCCAGACTCTTGAAAAGTCTCCAGACTGTGGCCATCCCTCTGGCTTTTACTCCATCAATAAGGTTTGATGGAGAACTCACAGCCATCATATTTAGAAAATACCTTCATTTAGCTTCGCATTGCCAAACTTTTTCCTTCCGCTGAACTTTCCAATAAAAAGCTTGGTTGCAGTGAGCGACCAGCTCCACTTGTTAGAACAGCCTTGTTTTGGCTTTTGTAGGCTGTAACATAATATATCTGCATTAAAAACATTTCATTATTGGTCTTGTGTGATCTAGCTGTAAGTCAAACACATAATTCGTACAAAGGGATGAAATACATTGCTCTGTTTTTACTCTATATAACATGAATTTCCCTTTTTGAAATTGATTACTGAAATAAATCTTTGTTTTAGTCGCATTTTAACTTTCCTCAGATAAACTTGTGTATGAAAATCAACGCCTAATGTACTTTCAGCTGAACTGCAAAAGTGCCTTCTAAGTGATCATATCTTTTTGTACGTTTATTATCCAGGAGCTAATTTCGTCTCTCCCTTTATCTCACAAGTGAAACGTTTCAGGGTAATGTGTAAATATATAACTGGAAGGTTTTTTCCTTTATTACACCTGGAGCTGATGCTTCCTGCTTTCTGAGAGCGAGTCTGTTCTTCTTTTAGTCTGACTGGACCACCGTTTGCAGGACAGGCTGTTGGCACACTGCGGCCACCTCTGCGCGGTTCTCAGTGCTTCACAGGGCATTCAAATATGTTGTTCATCAACCAACAATCGTTGATTATTATTATTTTTTATTATTATTCTTCGTGTTAAACAAACATTCCTCTGTTCAGTCAGACTGCCGGTTAACAGGTTTAGGCGGTTAAACCGTAAAAGCTAACAAGATTTAAAGCAGAAATAGGTTTATCCCCACTGGATTTAGATTTTATCAGACTGTGATCAAAATGCAGTTAAAAGTATCAGACACATTATTTTTCAGTTTTTATAAAAACCTTCACTAGCATGACTGTAAAATGCTAGTTAACTATTCGTATAGTTGTGCACTAATATGTGGGACTTTTGAACGGGTATGTGAAGTAGCTTTTATTTGTGCATGTGTTTTTGTTCTTTTTTCTTCTGTTATTGAAGGTTATAAACTCAGAGGTTGTTGAACATGTAATACTACTTTTTTTGTTGACCCCACCCCTCCCATTAAAAACAAAAAACACAAAAAACCTGAAGTGTGCAATAAAGAAACATATTTTCAAGTTTCCGTCTGACTGCTCTGCCTGGACTGATGATTGCTCATTTTTTGGGTGGCATCCTCTCTTTGAGTTGGCTGGTGAGGTCTCAGGTAGGTGCGACACTTTAGCACAAAATAAAAGCTTCTTCTTAACTCAAAGGGGAAACATATGAGTTTTTGATGTCAAATTCTTAAGTAAGATCTTCTCTTTCCTATTTCTTGGGGTTTTGCCCTTTAGCATTCAATATATCAGGTGTAAACATAACAGACCTGTTTTACAAACTCTCCAAGATCAGCTTAAATGAGCCTAAAGAGATAATGTCATCTCAGTCATTGCAGCCTCTTGCTAACTGAGCCGAATGCTGTTTATGCAGCGCCTTGCAATTTTGTTCAAGTCTGCCCAACTCTTCCACTAAGAGTGAGTTTTAGTGCGATTTCATGCAAACCTTTGCTTAATAGTGTTTTTAGCCCCCATTTTGTTTACCAGGTGTCATCAGAGGTCACAGTGAACCTGAGTAAACCTAGCTGTTCTCTGAAGGTTTGGGGTTTAAGAACAATTGAAAACTAACAGCGGTATGATTCAGAAACACAGCAGGTCAGGAAGAAAGGTTTTGGGGAAGTTTAAAACGTAAAACAATATGGATCATCTGGAGACGAACAGTTTGCAACATTCTGCTCCTGTGCCTTGTGGCTTTGCTGTCTCTCTTGTAGCTTAGGTAATGCATGCAAAACTACACTTTGTGGTTGGAACTCCACATACAAACCCATAAATGTTTCTGTAACAGATCTTGGAAATGTTAGAGGCCTCAGAACAGTACCAGCACAGGCTCACATTAGAGATAAAAAAAAAGAAGACATTGAGTAACTTGATTACATTTGAAACACAAATCCGTCTGATATCATTCATCTTCCATGCTTTGTCTGTATAATAAAGCGTGTCTGTCTTTAATAAAGATACTTGAAGCTCAAAGAATAATGATCAGGCATTAAACGGTCAATCAAGCAAGAGGAAGATATCGAGACAGTATACTGTCTGTGGCTACTAGCGAAGCGATCAATAGCACATTTCAAATCCATAACTGTGAACAAATGTTATAGTTTGCTACCCAAATAGCGTCCTGAATGCAGGTGACGGCGTCTAATCACGAAGAAACGGTAAGAGCAGAAAACATCTGATGCTGCCTCCGTCCAAATAACCTGAAAACGGCATCTTAATCCCATCATCTGGATGTGAGCAAAGGTATGTATGCATACTTAATCTGGGCTCTGGATTTTCTACCTGTTTATCCGCCAGCCGGATTTAAAAGTGCTGTTTGGGTGTAGTCAGTTTAAAGGCACTAAAAATAAGATGCCTCTCATTTAGCCCAATAAACACACATAATCTCCACTGTGAGTTAATTGAATTTAGTGCTTCTAACCCTTTTTTGGGGATAACCTTAGATTTTTGCTTCTCTTACACATTATGAATAGTTACAAATTGTGGTGCAAGTTAAAGGTAGCTTCCATTTAGTCTATAGAAATAATCTCTTTTTATGGGGAGATTCTTCATATATATATATATATATATATATATATATCCAAGAAGGTACACTGCCCAAAAAATATATTCAGAATGCTCTTTATGTATTTTTATTTTTTTATATATATATTGGGCTAAAGATTTTTTTAAATCTTAATTTGCATTTTAGTGAATGTTCGGTGTAGAATAGCTTGGTGTAAATTTGTAAGATTTTAAAGATGCTCAAAATCAGTCTATAACTGGATAATCGTATCAAAAAACACAAAGAACCAAATCATGAGAGTTCAAAATAAAACCAAATCAAGTTTATTTGGTATTAACATTTAATAATAACAGGTAGCTTGTTTTAGACTTTTCTACTGTGAAAAAAGTAAGGACACACTGCTTTGTAACAGTGGTACCCTCTTTGTGGGATGCAAGTTGAAGGAATCTATTTCTGAAACTGATCTGAGGACAATTTTACTCCACATTTCATCCTGTCTCACGTCGACCCACACCATCTCATGGACAACAACATCTGGGTTTTAACAGTAAAGTGAATTCAATTCGACTTTCGGGAGGAATCTTTAAATCACATTTCAGACTGAAAAGTTTTTTGACACCCGGAAGCACCAAACTGGATGTTTTACATTTTGAAATGTGCACCTGATATGAACTGCAAGTTTGGGATTGAGCCGATGGAATATGTAATAAATGCAATATGTCTGTCTTTTGTATTTTTCCTCACCACAAATAAATGGTTTTATAACAGTCCTAATATGTCATAAAAGGACACCGGTGTTCACAGAGTGTCCTAAATGTTATCACTTGATCATGCGGTGAACAGTAATATATTCTACTTGGTTTTCGGTGTTTGCTTAACATACCCAAAATACACATCAAGTACTCCTAGTATTATAATGTAGATACTTGTATGTTCACTTAATCATTTGTATTTAGTAAATATAAAATCATAAACCAGTTAGAAATAGACGTGTGATTCCGGATTCTCTGCAGGAACGACAGAATGTGTTCACCTCTCGTTGCTGGAGGATGGAGCTGCCTCTGAATAGGTCAGTGGGGAGCAACATTTTATGAAGGGGCTTCTGGAAGTGACTTTAATTCCATGCAGGAAGTGGCAAGTAAGAAAGAGCAGAGAAGTGGAAGGAGGAGGAGGAGGGTGGCGGCGATGCTGGCTATCGCCCCTGGGAAGAGGCATCAAAGGAGCATTTGTCGCCGAGACCAGCTGGGAGTATAATCGCTGAAAGAGAAGCGGCGTTTGCGCCCGTGTGTGTTTTTTGAATGGCGAGACTGGAAGGGTTGCATCACTAGGGACAGATGAACCTGCTTCCTGTGGAAAGAATATGGGGCATTCATCAGTGTGCAGCTGTTTCTCTTGTGTCTTACTCTGTATGAGACTTAAAGTGTTTCAGGGGGCACAGTTGTTGCTGGACTAACGTTGATGAATGGATCTCTATATTTTTTTGGACACCTGCTGAAAGTGACAACAAAGCTGTTGGATTTTATTTTTTCGGTTATGCAGTACAAAAAAAGAAAAAAAAGGCATCTTAAATTTGTTGGGAAGCAGGTGATAGGCAAGAGAAATTCATCATCACCAAACTAAAGACCACAGGTGACGTTTCCTTTGAAGAGAATCTGTTTTTCCACGAAAAGCTCCCCGGAAAGCACATGAGCAAGTGAATGTGAATGTGTCATAAGATCTTCAGGCTCAAATGTCATTTTGTTGGGGAAGAGACAGCTGACAGCTCCCAAATAGACAGACTGAAGTCAAATGCTGAACTGTTGGTCACGCCGCTTCCGTTTAGGCAAAATAATGAATCCTCCTCAGCAGTGCGGCTTATCCTCCAAATCTGTGCTGAGTGGTCCAGACAGGTGTGAATACTGCAGGCCTGCTGTATCACTGAATGCTGACAGACAATGTCTAACAGGTGTGTGTGTGTGTGTGTGTGTGTGTGTGTGCGCACACGTGTGAGTGTCAGGTCTGTGTCTGTTGCTGCAGAATTCATATTCCCTCCAACAACAGCACCGCGTTTTGCCTCCCTGTTAAGTTAAATGTGCTCTAATTGGCAGATCTGATGCCAAACCAGAAAACCCAAATGGGATAAGGTGACCCCGCTGTAGCGAGAATTGGATGAATAATGTCAGTGACGTGTTTGAGGAACAGAAACATGTTTTGTGATACAAATTATGGATCTCAGGGTGTTTCTTTTCTTTTTTTTGCCATTTCCTCAGTGGAATAGAAGATTGCCTTGCTACGGTTTTGTGCTTTTATCATGATCTAAGTAATTTTCTACATGTAGTTAGCGTTTTTTTTTCCTGGGTTTTTTTCCCTAAATTTATAGCAGCATTTGTTCTATTTTCAAAATCCAGTTTCATTTCCTTTAAGTAACCATCTTATTTGCTTTTTAAAAGTTAATTTGCAAGGCGCATGAATTATTGGGGCTTAACTGGGCTTTTTAGGATAATATTATGTCTGTCAACGATAATGCATTACAGTTGCCAACAAAATGGACAGTTGGGCATAAAGCAACATATAAAATAAATAATTTAAACCACAAGATGAAAAATATGATACAAAAAAATCCAGGAATTCATAATTTAGTATTCGGTAAGAAATGTACTTTTGTAAGTCCCCCTCTCAGATGACTGACCAAAACGATTCAAACATGAGAAAATGTGTTGAATTGAAAGTTTTTGTGTGTCTTTTCTTCTGTTTAAGCACCATGACATCTTTCTAAGGAGGCAAAAGTTTACATTTCCTTCATAAAGCTGATATTTTCTTATATTCTATATTTGCCATCCTGGATTGACTTACTTATTTTTAATCAATCTACTGATGAGCTAACAGGCTTCAGTACCAAAGCTAAAGATAATTCAAATGGTCAACAACTGGCTGAGAATCTCTCTTGCTCCAAATAACCTTCGATGTATAACCTTTGTTGCACAAATAAGACATTAAAAAAAGCATCTCACATATGTTTTGTAATTTTCTACATAACTGCAGATATCCTGGCTCCTCAGAGAGGAGGTATGAGTAGAAGAGGTGAGACAGGTTTACGGAGAGAGAAGGGAACGTGGCAACAGCATCAGAGCACATAGATGCCAAACAGACTTTTGTCACTAAACTCTTGATTTTCTGTTGCTTTCACCTTCTTTTATGAGTTCTCTCTTTTTTATTTCTGGCACAAAAGTTCTTAGAGTAGAAAACATCCTTCAGGATGACTGTCTCTGATCGACTTTTGGGTTAAATGAAAGAAACATCCTCATTGTGGAGCTTCACTGACTGTACTTCTGCTACTGCTGGTAGATTTGATGCTTAATAATATTTTTTTTTCTGCTTATGCCCTCACATTTCCCTTCTTGCGCCGGTCAGTGGAACCACTTTCATTCTGGTGGCTCTACAGCAACACTAAGTTATGTGTGGATGGGTTTAGACAGAACATTAATCTAGTTTAGTTCGTTGAAATACCATATTATTTTTTACGTTTAACGTCTTTGACTTAGATTTTTTTTAATAATAAAAAAATCCATCCAAAAATAATAAGCATCGAAAGCATAGCCCTTTATTAAACAACCATTGGTAATTTTTTTTTTTTACTATACTTTATATGATTTAATCTAAAGATGCTATTTTTTTGTCTTTGTGAACTTTAGTTTTCCATCACCAAAAATGGATAAATGCACTAAAAAATGCAGAATTTTTGGTGCAAACATGTTCAGCGGCCACCACAAAGCATTTTTGCATAGGAAACCAAAACTGCTTGCAACGGCCCTGCAGTTCTTTCTTTCTGCAAAGCTTCTGTTTAGCGTAAATTTAAAAACAACAAAGGTAAGTGAAGTCCATGCTATGATGTTTATTCCTCTCTTTACTATGAAATTAAAATGAAAGCATAAACCAAATTTACTTTGTGTCGTACCAATTAATTCCAAAAATTGAAATAACTTGGCTTTATGCACCCCGGACTGCGAAGGTTGAACCTGTGAACTGGTTTTGGACAACATGAACTCTTGATCTCCACATTTTAATCAAATAGGAGTATATAAAAATCGTATTCTGTCTTTAAACTTTTTGTTATTTTGCTTGTTCTCGTGTCAACCCCCTCTCATCTTCATCAGTAATTCTCACAGCACCGCAGTGAAACGTATTTGCTTTGTGATGACTGCCGGCTCTGTGCGCTCTCTGCACTGCCTGCCTTATTTTATGTACCCACATATTTCAGTTCCACTTCTGCTCTTATGTCATGCACTTATTTCTTCTTTGGTGACTCTCTGCGCAAAAGTTTAAAAATAATAAAATTAAAACATGTTTTTTTCCCCTCTTCCCAGGAAACAGTCGCTTGTATGATTTTGGATCATTTGGATCACTTAGTCAGATTTGTTGCATTCCTACACTGAATGTTCCCACTACCTGTGACTCAATTCGTCTCACTTGATCAGCAATTAAAGGGAAATGTCATCGTTTTCTTCATTTACTGACCTATCATTTGAGTTTTAAGCCTCTCATTTGCATAAGAACTGCTCTACATGAATAAATATAAATCATACTTCTGAAACTATCAACTACAACAAAAAAGAGAGATTGTGATTATAAATTCTGCTGATTAGCCACAGTTTAAATGTTTCTAATAGTCTAATTAAGCGTGTATTGTGTGCATGTCAGCAGCTGCAGCTTCATGTCCTCTTAGATCTTCATTCTCAGGTCTCTTATTCAAAGCTATTTTTTTTATTTCTTCCATGCAAAATGAAACTGTAGGCTGATGGAGCATCACCAGCTTGTACAAACCAGATTTTTGACAATCTGGCAACATGCAGCTAACTCTGCGCTGCTCTGAGTCTCCCTCAGCTATTTTTCTTTGTCCTCTTTGATATTTGTTCGGCTTCACTGTACTGTACATTCCCGCTGCTTTCCTCCATTGTTGCTGCAGCGTCACGGAGCGTCTTTCATGATGGGGTTCAGTCATGCGAGCGGAAAACATCAGGAAGGGCGGTCACCATGAAAATGGGCACGCGGCCCAAAACTTTGCTCGCGTCTTTGATGAGAGGCGACCTTTCTCTGACTTTGGCTCTCTGGCTGTTTGAACTGTGGACACGGCAGCCGTGTAAACACAGCTTCCTCACACACACAATACACAGTCCAGCATAAACACAAGCGGACACAAACAGGGCCGAGGAGAAACCTCCCTTCCTCTTCTGCTCTCTTCTTCTGGAGGATTCTTTGTTGAGATGCAAAAATAACTCCTAATCCAACTTATCAGCGGAGTGTGTGAGCTGATGTGTGCTTGTGGATCACAAGAGTGTGTGGAGGTGTGTTTATGTCCAAGTTCACA
>JAVLVB010000569.1:3330005-3369876 GCA_032876305.1 Orestias chungarensis | reverse complement strand
CACACACACACACACACACACACACACACACACACACACACACACACACACACACACACACACACACACACACACACACACACACACACACACACACACACACACACCTAACCCAGCTGCAGTGGAGCCCAGCTCTCAGAAACCACGTTTTCCTGCCGCTCTGACTCGGCTCTATGGATAAACTCAGATGATTATAACACAATGGCCTATTTTCTGCCATAAAAAAAATCCCAAAAAACATTGAATAGTTAAACATCAGCCTGATCAAAGATTTCTTTTGCTCTTTCTGTGCACAACTGCAGGTGTGAGCTGAGACTCGAGTCAAGCTGCATACCTTCAAATCAGCTTCCCACTCCTGATAATTATGTAGACGAAGCTGCGAGTGTTTAATCATCTGCAGGTTGAAGCTGTGGAGATTTTTATTGACAGTGTTGAAGTAGTAATGATGCAGGAAGTTTAAGAGTAGATTTTTTTTTTTGGTTTCAGGTTTTTTATGTGTTGTTTGTGTGAATAAATCCGTTCTGACTGCTTCCCTGCTTAGGTTGAGATGCCAGCATGCCGCTGAGGTCCTGGTGAGAACCTCAGTATTGAGTGACCTTCCACTGAGTGCTAATGAACCTCCTGCTGTAGTTCCTCCCCTCACTTCAGCTTAACTGCATCTCTATATAGCAACCCAAATGGCTATAGATGTAATTAAATTCCAGCTTTTGTTATGTCACAACCACAAACTTAAATGTATTTAATGTTTAGTTTTTTTTATGTAATGGTCTGGCAAGAGGTTTGGACTTTAACTAAGCCAAACATATGTCAAATTCATAATTCTTTACATGATTTAGAAAAAAAAATATAAATCACATTTTGAATTTCCATTTCTTATTAATCAACTCGATTTTGGTGACCCCTGTGGACAACAGCGGTAGTGTTTGGCCTGCATTTCCCATGAGGACCAGCCCATGGCATTGTAAAATCCTGATGTCGCCTGCAATCGGATTGAAGTACATTTCTGTTTCCAGTGTCTGTGTGAAGGATGAATAGCGATGAGGTGATGAATCTAATTGTGGTAAAACAATATCATATGATGATGTTGAAGACGAGAAACGGGGGGAAGTGGCATATGCTGTAAAGCAGTCAGCACATTTGCAGTTGTTTTGTGTGGCAGGATTCCTGCCACCCTCTTCAAAGTCGCTTAGTGCGGGTTAAAGAGATACGGACCCCCTCGGGCCATGACGGAGTTCAACGAGCTGTAAGTCCCCATATAATCACAAAAGGTATGAAAATATTTTTTGAAGGTCAAAAAGTGACTTAGTGTTGCTTTAAGGAAACTATTTGTTTTAATATGTTTTACAATTTTCCTATTGTTTGTTTCAGATTATAAGAACATAAAAACTGAATGTAGCTTCTGATTCTGGGGATGCAGAAAACAACAAAAACTACGAATATTTAAAATATTTTTGGTTCTAATATGTTTAGTGTTTTATAAAGTAACAAAGGTACGTAAATGTCTGCTCTCTGAGCCAGAGAGGGAGCCGGTGTGACAACTTTACTTACCTTGGTTTTGGTGAGAACACCAGCAGCAGCGTCTGGACCATCTGCAGCTGTCTTGTTAACTTTTTCTGAAGACAAGTTTCTCAAGGTCTTTCCAAGACATTAGTCCTTTAATCCTTTTTTTCTCCTTTAGTCCTTTAATCATTGATTACACCCAGATTTACAGCCTGTTCTGTCATTTCTAGCTGTGACCTTTGGGTCGATTCACAGTAAGTGCAAAGTTAATAATGTTAGTTTAGTTTCTGTTTAACCGAAGAAAGCTCAGACACTTCCAGTCTATGTTCTGTTCTTAGCATCTACTTTTAAAGTTTATGACTTTAATAGTAATTATGCAGATTTTTGTTGGTCTAATAAAAGTAAAATCCCCTGATTATACATTTAAGTGATAAAGGAATGTCACATTTCAATGTTTCTACTGTTGGTTTCCTGCATGTATGTTTTATTAGACAAATGACTGTTGGAGAATTTTGTTGTTTATTTTACTACATGTGTGTGTTATTAATGTGACCTGCAGCTGCTGTGAACATAGGGAAGGATTTTTTAATTCGTAAGCAAAACTCAAGATAAGCAGTTAATCTTAAAGCTCCGACATGTTTTATTTGAATTGAAACTCTTTGAATGTCTTTGCAACACTGGTAAAATCTTTGTCAGGACTCAGGATCGAACCAACTCACATTTCCACGGATGTTGAAGTGAATAACAAAAAAAACAAGTACTTTGGAAGTTAGATGCTCTTATTCTGCACGCTTCCAATTATGTTAGTCAAAATTGGAGGTAAAAGTAAAAGTACTGTAATATTGCACTGGGATTGATAATGTTTCTAAATCACATCCATAATATTCTGTTTTACTTCACATATATTGTGAACTTTGTTATGTAATTAAACATGAGAAGCTGCTTTAACTGTGTGATACTAACAAAGACAAATTACCATGAATGAGTTTAATCTCTTAACAGACCTTTTTATTGATGTACAGAATACGTCACATAAATACTAACAGTAAAAGAGCTTCAATGTAAAATCCTGCACATTTGTTTTTCCCATCATCAGACCAGAATCAATCAGACTTCTTAAGACTCTCATTACTCCAACTTCTTAGATGTTCTACTTTTATAACGTGCTTTTACCCAAAATGTCCTCCTGATTAACAGTGTATAATTTGTTTGATATATGATTTGGTCAAAAATATGTTTCCCAACATCTTTTCCCTTGTTTTACCAACAACCTTTGACTTGTGCAGACCTGGCTGCCTGGAAGAGCAGCCAGCAGCATTTTAATGATTTTTAATACGAGCAGCTGTCTGTGTGTGCCTTTAAGGAGCGATTAGCAGGTTTTAACAGTCACATACAGACACATTGTCATTCAATGTTTAGAGGATCAGTACAAATAAAATAAAAAGTTTATGGGACGCTTTAAAAGGAAACATTTGAAACATTGCCTTCTTACGGGTGCTTTGCATCTCGATTCATGCGTTAGACTTTGTGATAATGTCAACATCTTAACCAAAAGGATACTTGTTTTAATGTATTTGGTATTTTACTAAAGAAATTGTAAAATATGTTTAATAGCATATTTATAAGGAACAAACGTCATTAAATACTGGACAGATGGTTCTCCTTCGCGTCTCAATCTACATGGTTAGGCTATAAACTCTTTTTCTTCAGTTTCCTCTGCATCTATTTCAGTTTTCTGTCTCTTCAAACCCCCAGCCGGCCGTGGCAGACGGCTGCTTGTACTAAGCCAGGTTCAGCTGGATGTTTCTTCCTGTTTAGGGGAGTTTTTCCTCTCCACTGTCGCTACATGTATGGTCAGTAAGAGGGATTACTAAATAATCAACGGCAACACACGATATCGTTTTGGTGAATGCTGCAAGTCAATGACTGAATGCAATCTGCTGGGTTACCTTAGACTGAAAACTTTTTTTAACTAATTTGTTTATGACGTTTCTATGATTTGAATTGATTTTCTTTTAAAGTGCCTTGAGGTGACTTCTGTTGTAAATTGGCACTAAATAAATAAACCTGTTCTTGATTCTTCTTTAGCTCCCTCCACTGATATCAGATTCAAGCTGGGACTAAACTCCCAAACGAATTGTTATTATTTCCATTCAGAAGTGATATGTTGGTAAAACACGAACGATGACTTAAAATCTGGGGTTTTGAAAATTTTGGATGCAACTGTGGTTGCATAAAAAGTCATGCCTGGTGTTGACAAGTTTCAAGGCGTAAATGCTCTCTGATTGCACTCACCTGGTTTTGAAAGTCCTCCTTCTGAGTTTTTAGACGCCTGTTTTATGTTCATGTAAGTTTTTCTTGTTTATTTTCATGAAACACTTTTTCTTCTGTGTTTATAGAGAGCCCAGATACATTTCTCTGCTCTCACTCTTCAGAGCTGTGTGTGAGTACAGCGGTGGGCTGCGTTAATCACAGCTGCCTGTGGAACTGATTCGGCTGCCGGCTCCAATTAGACGCAACCGCGTTTGATCAGAAGTGAGCGGCCTGTCTTGAGAAGGTTCAGAAATGGAGGAACAGAGGGTAAAGTGGGGAAATATTGGACTCGCTATGAAAGGCAGCGACGGGGAGGTCAGAGGGCAGCGGCTTGTGTGTTGGAGTTCAGGAGAAAGAGCTGAGGGTGAGAAAATCACTTGGCTGATAAAAACAGAGGTTAACTAAAGGAGGTCTGAAACATTCAAACATATGGAAGCTTCATTCTCAGTGTTTCATGGGCGTCCGGTTTTCTATAAATTTACATTCAACATGCACAAATATAGAATACTAAGCCTCCGATGGAGAATACTGACCGGCAGGACTATGGGAAGGAGAATAATTATTTAGTAGAGATGAATTAAATATATAAACAAGTTATAACTCAATAGAAAAGTCTTACACTAACAGAGGAATCTCAAAGACCAGAAACACCAGAGTTAGGAAACAAACTAAAAAACAAGGGGAGGAACAACAGCATTAAACATGAAAAAGAAAGTAACTGAATGTGGTGAGATCTTTAAAAAACATTATAAACAACCCAGTATGGATCAAGAGACAAACACAAATCCCCATACGTTCTAAGAAATTGTGGGTTTTCAGGCATCAGGGATTCGTAGATTTTTCTAAACAAATTTTTTTAGCTAAAGTTACAGTGTTTCCGGGCTGTTTACATACATCCTGGTTCAAACCGGTTCCTAAACCCCCTGCGCTGTCAGCATTCAGAGATTTTATATTTAAAAAAAGTATGAATTCGCTCTCATATCTTCTTTTTGTCAGTAATGGATGTGCTGAATGTCACCTTAGAATGTTTTTTTTAAATTCTTTATTCAGTAAATACAAAAAAACAGACAAGTTTGGATCTGAGGATCCTCCGGGGAGTTCGCTTCATTTCTTCTTTGACACGAGAAGCAACACCGAATGTTTAAGGGTATGAAAAAGGTTCTGTGAGACCATGTTTTGGATTCCTCTGTGACTTTTGGTTACTTCTAATAAACTGTCACCTGTGGAAGAGATTTTAAGATATCAACAAAAACATAGCAAGTTTTCAAACCTGGTGATGTGTTTTTTTTTTATGTATCTGCCTCTGAAATCATAATATGAATAATATAATATCAACAACCTAAATTACACACAATAAAAAAAAAAGATTTTATTCAATTCATTAATGTAAAGATATTATTCTTGATTCCACTGCTGCTAGGAATAATACTAAACTTCCTTTTTTCTGCTTATCTCAACTAAATATTCAAATCCAAACGAGTGTAATATTTGGCAATTTGTATTTACTTTTTACATAATTTTCTGATTTAATTTCAGATTCAGTTCTTTCCATCAGTTGTTAAATCCATGTTATCCTCCAACAACCAGACAGATTTCTAACTGATTGCTAATTGCTGCATGTTTAGTTAATTTGTAATTACTCAGCTGTCAGATACGACGTTCCACGATCAAACCTTCATTATGTGGCCGTAACCAACAATAATAATATCATTTGTTTTAAATATCTGTCTAATTTAAAGCCTAATATTTTGCTGTGTATTTGCAGTAAGTGAACAGATTATTTGGACACAACATTCAAAGGATTTGCTCTCTACCCGAATCTGTTCTGTAGATAGGGAGACCCGCTGGAGAGGAGGAATACGAGATGTTAGTGCTACTGTGGACATGGCAAACGTAGGTTATGTTCACTGTAGAGGCCAAGGCCACAGAGAGGCTCGTACTTGTCTGTTCTTATCAAAGTCGGCATCTCCGCCTGTCCCACACTTTGCTCCCATCTGCCAATCCACAGCTGGTACAACAATTCACCCCTCCTACATTTTTCTGTCATGTTTACCACACGTACTTTCCTTCACTGTATCCACTGGAAAAGAAAAGGAGAGACTCTGAATCCCACTCTTAATGGATTCAGGGATTCATTCAAGTTTTGATTGACCTCATCTGTGCCACATGGCCAAATACACAACCAAGGATGACCTGTTTGGTTTCAGTCACTTTTTTATCAGGACCAAGGACAACTTGTTCAGTCGATATTGTTATTGCTCTGTGTAATCAGACCAGGTTAACGAGTCTTGTTTCTACCTTTGACCTTTTTAGATAGATGTGTGCCTCTGCTGAGCTGGAACAAATTAACAAGCACTTTGTTCTAACTCAGTTCTGATGTAGCTTGACCCACTTGCAATGACTGCTCTCCACAACACTTTAGATTTCGTGCTAACTGTTATTGATTTATTAAAGTGAATTGGCAGTTAGCCGAAAACAGCTTTCTCTAGCACTCCTCACTCTATTTGTTGTTTTGTTTTGACATCTTTATTAGCTGAGATATGGCATTAGGTTTATTATTTGTATACATTTTCTCTCACTGCTACTGTTTTTATATGTTTATCTGTGAATCAGTGTTTCCTTCTATTAGTTTATTAAATTACTTTCTGCTTTCTTTCCCTTTAAATCTCTGTTCTGTTTGACTTTCCCCCTCCCTCAGCCCTGTCGCTGGTCTCCCACCTCAGCTGTATTCATTGTCCTATCTTCCTCTTCCTGCTCTCTGCCCAGCTGCCTCCATTTACCCATGGTTGGATTCCTCTGGTTCCTTTTACCATTCTCCATGTTCATTATTTGTATCTATTGTCTCATTCGTCCTGTAAGTTCTTTTGTTTACACATTGCTTTCTCTTCACTTCTGTTCCCCTTTTAGACAGAATAGAAATGATTATTTTATCTTTTTGTAAAGTTTATTCTAAATATTACATTAGGTCGGATTAAAAGTGGGGTGGATGGGGCACTTGGAAGCCCAGCTGCATTGCAGCAATGAAGGTACTAGTCTAAAGTCTTTCTCTATGGAGTTTGCTTGTTCTCCCTTTACATGCATGGATTTCTCTCCGGGTACTATAACTAATTTCTGTCCTTTAATTGTCCCTATGTGTAAATGTGTACATGGTTGGCTGTTCTTAGTGTCTTTGCCTTGCTCTGTGATGGACTGGAGACCAACAGGCTGTGATAGAGGTTTAGCTGGTATAGAAAATGAATGGATAATAACTTGTGTAATCAGTCTCATTTAAGCTTATTGGCTGTGTGATGTTACATAACTCTCATGCTACCTAAAATCCCAGCGTTTTAACATGAGAGTTTGTTGCCTTAGTTTCAGTTATGTCAGACTCGAAATGAGTTCTAAAACTACATTATACCATCTTTTTTTTTTTTTTACAAAAAAATAAAAACATGCTTTAAACTCAAACTCACTCCAATTCATTTTCCTTCTTCTAACGCATCAACTTAGACAGTCAAAAGTGAACCTGCTTTTTAAAATACCTCAGCCACTGACCGGTATCAAAATGTATGTTTCATTTTTTTCAGCATAATTTTAGGCTCTTTTAGTTTTAATAAATAATCTGCACCCTAATGTTAAAAATTTACTGAAAAGAAGTACTTAAAAAAAAAAGGCAGCATCTTTAAGAACGTCAACAATCTTTTCTTTTTTTACCTTTTTTTTTTAAAGGTAAAACAAGTTTTACATTCATTAATCAGAATATAATCAGAATATAATCAAACGTTTGCTAAAAAACGTTTGCTAAAAAAAGTTTGCACACATATTCGCACGGAAACACACATGCAACCCTTTCCAGTCATGCAGATCTGGGGAACTTTTCATTAATGCCAGCGCATTACTTTAGAACTATTAAAACGGGCCTCTCCTAATCCAAATTCAATAATTTCTGCAACTCTCCCGCCCGGTTTTGGCATCATGTTTTCCTCCATCGTAAGGAGGAGATTAATTATCTCTTGTTTAAACAGGGATTATGTTGATCGCTGCGTCTTAAAGCAGAAGACATTAAGACTCTTAATAAAATTCCTCAGCCTTTGCAACAGTGTGCAATCTAATCTAAAAGCAGTTGGACCCCTGAACAAGCTCTCACACACAACACTCCCTTCCTCTGCTAAATCTCAACCCGCCGTCCTCTCATCCCTGTTTCATTCCTTTTAAGATAATATCCGTTTCCTCATCATTTGTTGCTAAAACCTGCATTGCAATGTGTTTCGTGGCCACATTTATTATCAACCAGAGTCTCATAAGATTATTTACCTTCTGTAAAAAAACTGCAACTCCACCCTTTAAATCAGCGGAAAGATCAACACAAACAAATCCTTCAATTCTGCTTTTTTATCTTCTAAACAGCTTGAAGCACCTTTTGAATAAAATCCTAAACAGTTTTAAGAATTCTCTGTAATATCCTATAATCAATGCGCAAGTATTGAAAGGCAAAAGTAAGATAACTAATTTGAACTTACTTGGTCTATTTGATATTTTCATTGAAGATGCATGCTTGAAGTTTTGTTTTCCTGCAGTGAATAAAAGAAAGCGACGGTGTACTCATTAGAAACCAGGCCCCTAGAAGATAACTATTTTACATTTAGAAGTAGCATAATCGCCATCAGTTAGATTTTAGAAGACATCCATCCATACATACATACAACCAACCACAAATCCATTTTTCTTGTTGGCTCAAGGATCGTAGCTTGGCTGTGTTGTTGAAAGTTTCGAACTCCAGTTAATTTCGCTCTGCTGTTTATCTAGGAATGGAGTTTATTTTATTAAAGCTTATGTCTTGTTGATGTCCTCACTCTTTGACAGCCCATTGTCAGGTGAACATGGTGAAATATTGACTGAGAGTCATAATCCAGACTTGTCATAACATTTTCTTGTTTTGTGTCTGACTTTTCCCAATTGCATTTGTTTATTTCTGATTTACTTCTGCTGTTATTCGTCCTTCCATGCACACTTCAAGCTCCAAGTGAACTGTCGGCTTGTTTTCTTCCTGTATAAACACCCCAAATATCTCAACCCATTTTGTATACCTGCTTAAACCTCACAGGATTATCTGCAATAATAATTTGGAAAGACATTTGGCGCTTTTCTAGACACATTAACTGAGGGCAAGTTATAGTTACAAAAAAACAATTTTACATGGTTTTGGTTCCTGGAAGCAAAAAAGAAAACCCAGAAAACACCCTTGGTGGACTTGGGATGAATGCAAAAGTCTCATAGATATGGGGTTAAAAACCACAAGCTTTTTACTGGAAAGCAAGACATGTACCATTATGCAGTCCTTATATTGCATTACTTTTAGCAGAGAATTGCACTCTAAATTTCAATCAGATGTTATTAAGTTGTGTAGTATCTGACAGCATCATAGTTGATGTTTTTATCTCAACTTCATGTATATTCAGCTTTTAATCAGATGATCTGCATGCTGGGGCATGAAAATGTAATAGTCCAGGAGGCGCTAAAGTATAATTGGTAGGTCTACACACTTTAAAGAAATGACCATGTGTTAATTAGACACGTTTGTCGAGCTCACCAGACAGAATGCATCCACTCCTGTCATTATATGTGTTCATTTATAAGTTCAGACCCAGGTAAACAGTAGGCATCCACGTCCAAACCTTAAAAATAAATACATAAAATATGACCTGTTCCGAATGAGAATCAATATTGCATGTTTGTCTGGAGGTACGCTGCAGATGCATTTGCAGTGCTGACTTTTCCAATTTCTACATCTGAGATTACCATCGCTTTCGAGTGTGCAGCTCATTTTGAAAAACCAAATTTCATTCAGTTGCTCCTGTAGCTGTACGCCCCGAGGCTCTGTGGGAGAAGAGGGGGTGTGGGGTTTATTAATGAAATGAGAGACAGTGTTATTTAAATCACCACGGCAGAATAACCTGAGGCCTAACACAGGCACTCTGCTGCTTTCAAGACCTGTTTTCATACTTCAGCCAGACAAACAGTCTAACCGTATATAAAATAAGTCTGGATTGATACACCCGTAAACGTAGTCCCACCAAATCTCATCAGCATATTGAATAAAGTCAGAAATAACTCTCCTCACACCTGTGCAAATGTATTCTTTAAACAAACCAGTGTCAACATCTGCAAAGCTTGTTTGCATTTTAAGGAATGCAGTCGTTGCTCGATTGGTTCTTTGCTTAGTTTGAGGCAATATTTCGTCATTTTTTTGGTTGTTGATTGTCAAAGGACCAATTCCGCAAGATAGATAGCGGCTCCTCAGTTCTGAAATGTCTCTGACATGCCAGAAAAGTAAATTACGGGCCTCCATCAGTTGAATGGTCAAGATGGTGATGCTAGTTTGTGCAGCCATTCAAAACAGGATTCACAAGCATCATTATAAACATCTTTGGATGTGGTCTCAAATACTTGAGGTTTTAAACTATTTCAGTACAAGGAGGAAACATTTTGACATAATTTATGTCTTTGAAATTTAGTAAAATCTAAACGTGTCTTGCCTGTTTTTTGGTGTTAAGGTCCAACTCTGGAGCTCGTCTTGCGGCAACCCAAATCTTCAGCTTCCTCCACAGATTCTCTATTCGAGTTAAGGTTACTTCTGTTTCACAGAAACATGTTGGTAAAATTAAGATTAGTACAAACCTAAATCTGCAGGTGGAGAGATGTTTGCAATTAATTGTATCTCACCACTTTTTGTTTTGTTTTTGGTTGTAAAATTTCCTTTTGACACTTCATTTTTGACAGTTACTGCACTGGTTTTAAATTATCTAGTTTTTAAAGACTAATCTAGTTATGGATCTGGTCACTTGCAATTCGAGAATCAACTCTGTTTGCTTTTGATACAGAACAAAACATTTCACACAACTTAACTGTGAACTAGGAAAATTGTTTGTGCATTGAACAGGATCTCCAAAGATAGTGTACCATGACAAATACCTACTATGCGTGTTTGTTGGGCCTTCAGCATGCTGAGGCTTTGGAAGTAACCTGTGCTCCCAGAACAATTAAGTCAAGCCTCTTTACAGTATCTGCCTCCAATTAATTTTAATATTTAAACAGCCATGCAGAGACTTCTGAACCCGCTAATGCAAGATTAGAGTAGACTCAATTAAATATTGATGGCCATAAATAAACATTCTAATTTGCAAAAGCCGCCACAGTGTGCAGTGAATCTGCAGGGAAAAAAAAAAAGTTTTCAACTAAAGCACTCTGCTTGTTAGCTGAGCAAATGTTGACTGGAGGAGAGAAAAGGAGGTGAAAACAAGGACAAAAGACCAGTCCAGGAAGTCTAACAAAACAGAACTGAACACGAGTGTTTTTAAATGTAAAAGCTTCCTTTTTAAAAGGCATTGTGAAAGAAAAGTATCTTCAGAAATGTACTATAAAACTACATGACTTTAAACATTCAATTAAAACGCACATTTCAACTCTACCATACATTGAGTGCTATAAGCTAAGAGAAAGTAACAAGTGCATTTAGAGCTTTCAGGGGAAGAGAGAGTACCTGAAGGGCTGGGACTTCAAGGATTTCTTGAAGGTAGACAGAGAATGTGATGCTTTTAATAGTGCATGTATGATCGTTCCACCAGCATGGAACCAGAGATGAAAAGAGCCTGGAGTGACCTTTTTTGGGGTTTCGGCCGTGTTTCCTAGAGCAACAGAGCGGGCAGGAGTTGACCTAAGGTTTTAGAGGGTGTTGAGTAGATGGGCGCCGACCGGTTTACATTTATGATTTTAATTTGATGCGAGCAGCTAATGAAAGCCAATGGACTTCAGTGTACAGGGTTGTGACATGTGTTCACTTAGGCTGGCTAAAGACCAAGTGGGCTGCAGCATTCTGGACCTGTATTCTGTGTGTTCTTGAGTTAGCGTGCATAAATAATTTCATGATAGAGAAACTCGACTCTTCAACATGCAGAGAACATCCATGGATAATTCCTTGTAGTCCATTGTCCTGGTGTTTGCATCCCTTGGTTCAGGTTGCAGTCTGGAGGAGCCTGATGAGGTCAGTGGAAATTGTTGTGGGCTTGAGGCCCATACCCACAGTCACCGGTGTGACGTGGTCACTAGAGAATTTAATGAAATAGTTGCAGTGTGAGTCTATTAGATCAAGCTTATGACTTAAACACCGCCACACTAGACTGGCAGCACTTGCAGTGCAACTTAGTTGCTCTTACCAAACAATGTATTTTCTACATTAGAATAAAAACAAAGCTTTTTTCATATGTATTTGACATGTTATTAAAGTGAATTCTTAAAAGTATCGAAGCTCTCTATACCAATGGCACTTTTAGACCAAATGTATAAGCAGCAACGCCATGCTTTGAAACCCATTGATTTGTATTAAGTGTTTTTTTTTTTTTTACTGAGCAAAACTTAAGAGGAGCACACAAGCCTGACACATCTGTGTGGATCATTGGTTTGACTGCCTCATTACTGAGATCATCACTGAATTAACTGGTCAAGCTCATTAAACTGAGCTTCTTGGTCTCAACATGGTGTAAGGCTGAAAGTGATGCTTGAATTGCAGTAACATTATTTTATTTAAAGGGAAATTCACTTATTAGTCAGAGAAATCCACCTAAAACAGAGTAGACAGGTTGACCCAGGATTGCCAAAGTTTTAATGGAACTGAGTGAGGCTGTGAGTGTGTGATTAAATATCTGGTATTCACAATTAATTTACTTCATCAAATAATAAATTTTCATTAAGTCGTTGTTACGTAGGATCACTTAAAAGACTTAACATCAAGACATGATGCTGTTTAAACATTGATACAGTTGTACTTGGAAAATGGACCGAACTTTTATGTTCGTTCAACATCCACATTTTAATGAATAATGTTGCTTCACTGTAAGCTACAAACAAGCAGATAGTAAAAGCTTCAGTCTCCTACATTTGCAAAGCAAAAGCATCAAGGAAATGTTTACTGGTGAACATCTGGGGTGCAATAGGATCAAGCCTGTTTTTACACTAAATCAAGATCATGGAGTTACTAGAGAAAATGTGCTAAACTATTTGCAAAGGTATAACCTTTCTTGTCTGGAGTACATAATCTAGACTTGTCAATTACAAAGTCCAATCAGTCTTCAGAAGCTGCAGAACTAGAAACCTTGCATCCCTGACCTGCAGGACATCTCAGCACTGACAGTTTTGTCAGGCAGAAGTTTTCTGTGACATTAAAATCATCTCCCTTCAAGCTAAGTGAATCATTTTGTCTCATCTTAAAAGGCTGGAAGAAGCCAAAAGAAGTTGTAGGCAGAAACATGTCCTTGAAAGGCCGTCCACGTGCTTGCCGCTGACTGACAGTGAATCATTCATGGAGCTCAGGAAACATGATGAGGGCTTGATTAAGGGAAAGTAGAAATCTGCTGCAGCGGTAAATCAGTCCAGGCTGATGCCTGATTAGACCAGACTTTTTTTTTTACATGAAAAAAGTGGATGGCCTGAAAAATCTTCTGCCACGCACATCATCTCTCTTCGCAGAGGATTCACATCATATACACATTATTGACATCAATATGTCATGTTTTAATGTTAACAAAATAAATCCTAACGATCTGCTGAAATGCTTTTTGTTTTGTTTTTATCAGTATTTATTATTTGCAGCAACATTTCACCTAACTACCTTTGAGACTCTGCCACCTGTATGTAAATTCGTAGTCAAAGACATACATGTACACTCGGATAGCTACACATACACTTTAAAAGAGCTTTTTCAACTTCAGGCTCATGAATTCATGAGACGGCATCTATGCCAGGCACAGCAGACTAACATGACAGCCTCCTGACAGCTCCTGTACACAGGCAGTCTTTGCTTTAGATATACAGCATATTTTGAAAGGCATTCAAGAGCCAGGGGTTGAGGGGTGGGGGAACGAAACAGCACATGCATAAATAGGAATAAGCCGGAGAGGTTTTGGCATTTTGAGCAGAGAAAAAAAAAAGGGGGTGGGGTGGGGTTAAAGACTGTGGCAACTGTATTTGACAAGAAAGCCACTATGGGCAGCATCCGCTGTCAGAGCGCCAGGTGGTGATGCACGAACTGGGAGGAATGGAGATGTGACGCCACGGACCCCCCCTCCCGACGCTCACTCCAGACGGCCAGGGGCTTTGTGACCTGCTCTTAACACAAGTCCACCTGTCAGAGTTGTCGCCCAGCTTCACACAGACGCTCCTCCAGAGCAGATGTGCCGCCAAAAAAGTATTTGATAGAAGGTTAGAAGGCTTGGCTTGGAAGAGCTGCAGAGGAATAATTCATTACTACAGAGTCTGCAGGCCTGTGATACATCTAATCAATCATGTTCAGAGCCAAATCATAATTACACTGATCCTTTTTGGCTTCCTTTTTTCATCATCCTAACTTTAAATTCTTGTTACTGTAATTTCTAGTGATGTAACTTTTAACTGAATGCGGCCCTCTCCCTGTTCACTCTCTAAATGTTCAACAATGACTGAAGGCCATTTTACTAAAGTTCTGCAGTGTAAAGTCTTAAGTTTTAAGTCTCAGCATGTGACATATTATTATTATTTATTTCTATGTTGACATAGAAATAAAATAGGTAGAAATACAAACTTGTTATTTTTGTGTATTCCTAGTCTACCTTTAAAGATTTACCTAATGAAAATGAAATTCTCCTCAGCTTATTTACTCATTTAAAGAGTGCCTTGATCTTCATAGAAACTGGAGCTGGATAGTGGAAAAATCTTTTTGTGTTTTCTGTATTCTGAATTAACTGTCACGGTAGCTGAACAGAAGAAATCTGTGACCCGATGCAAGAATATATTAGATTTGCTTGTTTCCGCTGCCAAAATAACCATTGCAGGTTTTATAAATGTTGTCGCTGAATAGGACATCAGAAACATCAATGTTTGCCCTTTTTAGCACTTTTGTAGGAGAGTATAAACACTGGTATCAAGTTTAGGATTGCTTTTAGAAGTTTCTGTCCTCCTTTCCACTTAAGCTAGTTAAGGAAATCTGATCAAATGTATAACATAAAATGTATACCTATTCTGTCAAAATCTTTTTTTCCCAAATTAATATAAAAGCTCTGCTATGCTGCTTTCTTGTTGCTCGTTACTCTTTCTCTCTTAGTCCATCAGTCTTGTTGCATGTCTGGATAGTGGGTAAAGTGTTTTTATTTTTTATTTTTTGTGCACTGGAAGCAAAAGGCTGCGAGGGAGGAAAGAAGCATCCATTCATATCACCATAATACTCTATTCATGAAACCCCATGCGCTTCTATTATTTAAAGCGCTCTCCCAGCACAGAAAGCTCCTTCCTGTCTCATTGTGGAGCCATCATCCGAGGAGCTATTTCCACAGAGGCGAGAAATAGTCCCATTTGTGAAATACTGATTATCTAAAATGGGACCCCAGTGCCTTAGTGGAGGGGAAGACCAGATTCCACACACTTCCTCATCCCAGTGGTGGATTAGGATTTTTTTCCCCTTCATATTAACTCTTTGTATTAATAAAGAATCTCTTAAAATCCAGCTTGGATAATACAGACTTTAATGCATCTATTGAAAAACTTACAGATAGACTAATTAACCATTGTTTAATTAAATTTTATTTTATTTTATTTCCCTTTGGGATAAATAAAGAATTTTTGATTTGATTGATTTAAAGTGTTTTGGATTTTTAAAAAAAAAGTAATTTTCTTATTTATCTGGTAGAAAGCCATGGTCTGTCTTTAAAAAAAAGAAAAGCAACCGTTTTCAGGTGGACCTGAGTACATTCCCTAAGTTTGTCCCGCTTTCTGGTATTGTTTGGTCCCATAATCTAATTTGCCTTGACATATCTGCCTTGTGTTGCCTCCAAATCATGAGTCTCAGACTAATTGAACATCTATTGGTGGAAATGGCAACATCTTAGAAACCGTTACAGCTCACAGGGGTGGGGCGCCGCTGACACTTTGACAAAGACGAGTGGCAGTCGCAGAGGCGTGGAATATGGGGTCAGGTTTACGAGACAAAACCAATCAGATTCTACACTGTAAGAGAAAGACCTTAGTCGTCACATGTACTGTACGTGTCTAATCAGGACGAGGGTGCTAAATACAGGCAATCAAGGCGGATTCATCAGAGCTTTCTTTTCTTGCCAACCAGGGCACCGAACTGTAATTATGAAGACAGCAGCCTCTGCAACAGCCACCCGCGCTAGTTGCAATTTTGCCCAAATTACACTTGGAGCCTTCAAAGAGCCTATAATTTGAATGCCTTCAGCGTGGCGTTAAAGTTAGCACAGACGGATGCACCTTTTGTGCTAAATGAGCACACATGTTGAAAGAAGAACAGGAATTTTTCAGAGGAGATATTCCTGTTGAATCGAGGTAAAGTAGCCTTAATGGTACTGAATTTAAGCTGCTTTTTGAGTTTTGTGTTTGAGTTTGAGTTTTGTGTGAGCTGTCCAAACCTTATATGAACTCCCTATGTTAAAAACTCCCTATATGAAAAAATAATCGCGCTCTAAACCTAATAACTGGTTGTGCCACCTGTGACGACAGTTACTGCCCTCAAGCATTTGCTGTAACTGGCAGTGAGTCTTTGAAATCACTGTGGAGGATTTTTTTTTTTTTCCCACACAATTCAGCCATATTGGGTTTTGTTTTTTTAATTAATGGCCGTTTTGAGTCACATGCAGTCAGGAAAGACAGGAGGCGGACAAGTATCGTTTTTGGTGACTGAATTTTTGATTTCCTGCTTAAATACATGAGAAAGGTGAGGTGTAGCTATGTAGCTATACCCCACCTTTGTGTTGCACAATGATCATCTTTATCTACACACATGTACTAAACTCACTGGCATTTATAGGGTTGTCTTACATATTTAATGAATATGTCTGGCATAATTAATCATACTGATAAGCAATAAATAAAATGGTGAGGCGCAAAGCATCAGGTCGCATTTATAAGGGCTATTGCTAAATTGTAATGGCACAATTGGCAACAGGTTGTCTTTTTCTATGCATTGAAAACACTGAAAACGGTTGCTATAAAACCAATCAAGATCAAATCTCCTTTGTTGTGATTATTTTTATAATTAAGAAAAATGGGGAGAATTCAATAGGCGAAAGTGACAGAGATACTGGGTGCGGACGATATCAACGTCGACTTCATAAACAAATGCAGTTAAAATAATATATATTTTTAAATTCTAAAACTCACTCAACTCACCCACCTTAACTGGGATATTGTAAAATCATGAAGAGTTTTTAAGCCTTTCAGAGAATGGCTGTGCTGCTTTGCTATAGATTGTTGTCTTAATAACCAATCAGCTGTATAATTAAGTCAGAAATCTAGTGCATGAGCCTTTGAGGCAGCTCCCTGACCATTGCACTACCACTATCATGTTTGACTTCCTGTACAATGTTATTTGTTCTGAAAAAATGTCCCTATTTATTGACAGAGTAGCCAATTCTACATTCTAAAAGATTCCTCTAAATGAATGATCAGTACAAAAAAACCTTTCTCTTCTTTCTGCTCAGCTGTGGTTTAAACTTAACTGTTCCCAGAGGACAGATGCTATATTGGCAATTTATTGTAATTGGCATAAAGCCAAAGTAAGAACGACAAATTGTCAAACTATCCATTTGAAAAAATTAGATATCCATTCATTCATTGAGGGAAACCAATAACTTATTTTCCTTTGCCATGTTTTCCTGAAATTATGCCACACTTCAAGTCTTATTGTAGCAGTGGGGCATTAGCTCTACTCTGAGATAGAAAAGTTTGGAAAAACATTTTCTAAGTGAGAGCCTAGGCACACTAAAGAGGAAACTCCTACTTGCAAGATCTTTCCTCTTATATTAAAGTTATTGTTCAAAAAGAGAAGGAACAACAATTCCAAGTCATTAAATCTCATTACCACTTTACAAGAGGAGCTGGTCACCAGTCAGTGAGTGCTAACCAAATGTGGAAACTTCAAGCCTCCTTCCATATCCTCCTATTGTCTTCCCCAAGTAGTAATTGACATTGTTTCCCTTCAAAAGTTTCCTTCTTTAAATCCGTCCAAGATTTTTAGTTAACTGACCTCCGAGCTTCTCCGCTGCCTTTTGGATGAAACTGTCATGACATCCTCTTGGCTTAATCATCCAGTTCCATCATCTTCTGTACGACTTGTCTTCCTCAGCCCTCCGCCAGTAATAACATGGAAATCCTCTGCAATCAGTGAAAGAACATCATCCAGGTCACAGTGCAATCAAACTAGAATCCTCGTCCTCACCACTACTTGGCGGTTCATCCACTTCTTCTCTGTTAGAACATCTATTCTCAATACATTAGTCCTCTCACTTGTGTGCCCCCCTCCCGGTTCCCAGACTCAGCTTATTGTTGCGCATATCATTCTATCTGCCAGTAAACGTTTCGTTTTTTTAATTTTACTGTTTTACGTTATCCTGGGGATCTCTATGTATGTGCATCAGAAGCTTAAACAAGACAATGACCATCCACCTTTTCATGGTTTAAAAAAGAAATGGTGTCAGCCTTTAAGACTACACTTCACTAGATAATCTTTTAAGGAAAGTCTGATACAATTTAGTTCCTCATAACCTCTGCCTTCAAGTCCTGTGTGCTTGAGGCTACAGATGAAATCACAACCACACATAACCTCATAAGAAAACCTGTCAGTAAACAGCATTGAGATTTATTATTCCATGAATTTCAGCATAAAGGTAAAGAAAAGAAGTTTTCTGGGTCAGACACATGTCTGACCAAATGACATGGCTGCCATATTTTCTCCCAGACTCTCCTTTTTCTCTCCTGCTCGGTCTCTTCCTGCTCTCTAAGGGCTTCTTAATGACTAACCTGCCAGGATTAGCATCTCTTCCTATTTCACACTCTGGTATCCAACGCCTTGCTCGTTTCCTAATGAACAGCCCGACTCCAAGGACAGACCAGATGAGGGGCTGAAAGAGTACGAAAAGCACAAAACCCCACATCACAGCCGAGCTTCACATTTCAGAGCCTTCACCCCCCACGTTGAGCAAGGGCAGGGTTTCTTTTTCCCCACTTCTCGCATCCTTTTAACACCCTCCGTCATTCCCAGCTTCCTTTGCGGAGGACAACTTAATTAATCACTGTACAGCTCTAATGAATTGACCGGCTGGGTTGTATTGATCCCAGGGGTATCAACGGCGCGCCTTTGTGAAGTATAAAGCCCTCTTCTGAGCTCGGAGATCAAACATTTTCAGGAAAAAAAAGTGGGAAGGGATATCACGCTAAAACCGTTTCCTCCACTAGAAGAGTGAAGTCAGCTCAGAAGACAGTGACTGGAGCCACTTCAGCAAATATGTGCATTAGGTAGAAAGCTAATCCTCATCTCCATCTCCCACACAATCCTCCTCTCTCCTGCAGCTTGTGTTACATGTGTCACATTTATAGAAATAACATTCCTTTCATCAAGGGAATTAGTGTTATATTTCAGGTTGTCTTAAATCAGAAGGGGAGCTTACAGCTGACTAAAGTGTTGTCACACCACAGCTGCAGAGGAGGTTGGGGGGGGGGGGGTAATTTGGTGTTTGGCAGTCTTCCTCCGAGACTGGATCACATGGATCTTTTTTTTTTTTTTTTTGCACTGAGGTTAGATTTGTTGTTGATCTAAAAGGCAAATTTGATGCCGCATTACAGCTGTGAAGTGGAAGAACTGTGGGCCTCTTATTTAAGAATATGATCTGGACAAGCTGTCCCCACTTCTAAGATATCAGTTATGTAAATGAGCTCTGAGTGGCAGGAAAGGCTTGGCCATTTAGAGGGTGGAAATCAGTCCTGGGACTGGAACTGGAGTCTGTGGTGGAGGTGTGAGAAAGGAGGATGCTGAGGAAGCATCTCAGCATCAAGGACAACACCTCCCACCCCCTACATGGTACGCTGACGGCCTGTCAGAGCACCTTCAGCCAGAGACTGAGACCCCCGAGAGTCACCACAGAACGCCACAGGAGGTCTTTCTTACCTGTGGCAATCAAACTGTACAATTCCTCTTCCATCTGCAGGAGGGATGAATAGTAGTGTGGTTATTGTTATATGGCGATTGTGTACTGTACTGTGTTGTATGTTAGATGAGTGTGTCGTGTTAATTGTTATTTGATACTCTGTAACCCTGGCAAAACAATTTCCTCCGGGATCATTAAAGTCTATCTTATCTTATCTTATCTTATCTTATTTAGAGCAGCTACAAGATTAAATGAGTAAAAGTCATTGTTTAAAACTGGGTCCACTTTTTGATAGAAACTATGGATTTACTTTAGAACTTAGAAAGTATTAGTTTCTTTTCTTTGATGCAGCATTAATAGGCTCCATACAATCAGGCTGGAACAATGTTAATCAGTGTTGAGAGAATGCAGAAAGCTATAATAACCTGCTGCTACATTTACGGTCAGCTGTCGCCTCCATCACCTGTTGATTAACATTCCTGAGCTTGACTGCCTGCCTACTGAGACATGCGTTTGTTTGGCTCCCACAAACCCTTTACTCGCTAATGAGGAATTCATTTTCCTGATTGGTATGCGCAACATTTCTATATGTCCTTGACGTTAACGGAACCCAACAGGATGTGAACAAACATCTAATCCGAATATGAAAGGCATGGAAAGAAAACCTGTATTTCAGTTTTGATTCAGTTGAGTTATTTACATAGAGACAATTCACAACCAATGCTATCCCAATGAATTTAAAAAAAGCTCCTACGATGTACATTCTTAATGTGAATCAGATCAAAAGAACATCAAGGATTGGACATTTTTCTGTTGAAGGGAAAAACCTTGTCTAACAGGGATTGTGAACTCCAGGGTTTCCTGTTGAATGACACCGTGGTCTTTGTATGAATGTGGATTCTTATTATAGAGAGATCTCGACATCTCCGCATAGCCTTCTGTTTGACCCTCCTGTAGATCCAGAAGCTCCCTTCCTCTATTGAGGGTAAAAGCTCTCACATTTTGATACATACAATAGTAGAAACGTCTCCAGTGGGATCAATAGTTAATTTCGGATTTGTTAAAAATACTTAGTTCATCTCAAAGGGAAGTTCTAACTGAAAATACTTTAGTTTCTTTAGAGAGTCTGGCTGAAGCCATTTGTTGTTGTACTATTTTATTTTTTTTATTTTGGCAATATAAGAGTGGTTCATCCTTCTTTGATGAAGAAGCCCCTCTTTATACAATCATCTGGTACCAGATCCTTCTGCAGAACAGAACTAGCCTCTAGGTCAGAGTCTCTGATGCTGAGATGATGGAAAAAGAGTTTGCACAAAAACTGTCTTCCACCCTTGAATTCTCAACATTTGATGCTTTCTTTCAAAGTCCAAATGTATAAGGGAGGGAGGAAATATGGCCTCTGAGCTCATTTTTGGTATATTAAGCCCTTCACATCCCCTCTTTAGACCATTGCAGTGTCGTGGGTCAGCCTTTGTCTTCATCATCATCAAGAGCCCATTGAATAGAGTCCAAGATATTTTTGGATGTATAACTTCCATTTTTCTTTAAGCACCCTCAGCAAGACATTTGAGACCACTTTTTTAGTGTCCAAGCTCAGCTGTGATGATTGTAATAGGCTTAGGTCATAAAGGTCATAAAAACAACCCTCAGATGTTTATAGACAGAAAGCTTTTTGTGCTTTTGTCGTAGAGAGGTCAAGTCATGTTAAAGATGACAGAAAGGAAAGCCATTTACAAGCATTTTTTCTAGTGCTATTCTTTCTTTTCTCTTTGTAAAGAACAAAGAATAGCAACATTTGAAAAGCTGGTTACGAACTCCCTGCACAAAATAAATGATCAAGAATAAGTTTATTTATATGGTACCAATTTACAACAGATGTCATCTCAAGGCACTTTACAAGAAAATCAATTCAAAATACAGACACAACATAAACACATCGGTTTATAAAGTTTTTCAATCTAAGGAAACCCAGCAGATTACATTGAGTTAACGGCTTGCATCATTCACACTGAAACAATTGCTTATGTTGTCGTTGACTTTACAGTAATCCCTCAAATGAGCTGGCATGTAGCGACAGTGGAGAGGAAGAAACTGCCTGCAGAACCTGGCTCAGTACAAGCAGCTGTCCGCTGCGACTGACTGGAGCCCTGATCTTTATATCTGATCAGCAGTGTAAAAATTAAATCTATCCAATCATGCAGATGGATTTGAATTTACTTTTTCAGTGAATCAACTGTTGAAACATTTAAATTATAAGAAAGCACATCATATTATGCTTAGCCATTGAATTTAATGCAAACTCTCTACGCAAGAATTTAGTCACAGTGGAAGAGTATGACCTTGTCTTAACAGGAGGTCATACTCAATTTGTTGCCTAATTAAAGGCTATTTAGTTCAGATTCATTTGAGTATTTACATAAAAATAAAAAAAGCTCATACAATTCATTCATTAATGAATGCATTGATGGATGACCCGAAATGACCTGAGACACATCTAAAATCTTCAGGATTCCACACCTTAGAGGCCTAATTTGAAGACCAATGCACTGACTTGAATGTTTTGTTCAAGTAAAAATAAAAAACACAGTTTCACAGTCGGCCACAAGAAAAACACACTGTCCCTGTTAAAAACACAGATTTTCCCTGTTAAATATTAATTCCAGCATATCACAGACTCAGACATTACTTGTAAATGTCACCGAAGTTTGAGAAAAATAAAATCATTATCAAACTAATCCAAGTAAGATCAAGGCTCGGTCAAGCTTTAAGCAGGTTCGGTTGTGCTTCTCTGCAGAGGTGACGTCAGCTTTTCACAGGTTTTATTCACTGATCTGCTCCAGGCATAGCAAGTCCAATCTTCTCAGTAAATTAAATGTTAAAAGAGGTACATGGAGAGAAATGTCCTCGTTCGACTTGTAATTGAGCGACTAATCTAATGTTATGTTACAAAATAAGCTGGTCATGAAAGTAGCAGTTACCAAAGACATTCTGCTTTCATCTTTGTTGCTGTGGACTCTTGGGTCGAATGTTTTACACAGATGAATTGAAAAAGTGGCTTTTTCCAATCAAGAGTTAGAAATTATCCCCACCGCCCCGAGGGGAGAAGGTCAATAAGGTCGTCTTCAGAGATAAATGTGTTTTCCAAGAGAAAATATCTGAACTAAAACTCTGGTCTCTTGATTGCAATGAGGATGCTTCAAATCTCTTTATTTCTAGTAAAATGCTTGGTAAATAAGCCCTGATTTTATTTATTTGTTTATTTATTTTTGGCTGATTCATGCAGAAGAGCTGTGTGCTTCTGTGCCTTTTTATTCTAAGTGGTTGACATGTTTTGCTGCGACTGGAGATTTAAGCCGCAAAGACGCTCTGTGTTGTAGACACTACGGGTGCTTAAACAATAGTCAGTCAGCAAAGTTTCTCTTCCATAAAATTAATCCCTCTCACTCTCTGCAACTCCCAACATCCCCACTGCCACCAGCGATTCCCCGCGCCTCTGTCTCAGCCGCACCAGCTACATATCTACATTTGTACACAATAACAGGCTGTTGAAGTTTGCAGAAATGCGCAGCAACCACCTCCCCATCCTTCCCTCCCTCTCTCATGTCACTGCACTAGGTGGGATTATGCACAAAGGCTGTGCGCCATGCTGTCCCCCCATGCCGCGCCAAGCTGGGCCATGTGCTGCTGGCCCATGTCTGCATGGCTGACTGTATTAAACATAAGCTGCTTTACTTGATAGGGCTCTTTCCAGCTTTAATTACCACAAACTCACAAAGTGTGCGGACAGCACTGCTTATTCCTGCCACTCTTGAGAAGAAGCAGAGTGAAAGCCTCTCAGCCACACTTCTGTGAATAAAAGAATAAGGAGGGAGGGAGATTGTGCTGATGCCCATAAAGAAACAATTGTGTTCATAAAATGAAGCATGCAGATCACATTTACACGAGCACGGCAGAGGTGTCAACAGCAGAATTTTGTATGAAGCCAACTGCATTTTTTTGCTTAACCAATGTTTATCACTGTTTAATACGGATATTGCTGCGCTATATTGACATTTTTTTTTTTTTTTTTTACAAACAGGCCATTCTTCGGGATATAACTTCCAGGAGATTTATTATGAGTATTTATTTGGTACCTACTTCCAAAACATCTGAAATATCTTTGCAAACTGTAAGGCTGCTCTCCCATACAGCCACTCCAAAACCAGATGTGTATATTATGGGTGACTTGTGGCAAGCCAGACTTTGCCCAGCTGCTTAAGCTCAGCAAAACTTTTGCAACTAAACCATAGTTTTTACTTGATGATTTTCTTTGCCCCCTCATTATCGGTAAATATAGGTTACTTTGCATATAACCAAGCGCTGATTTTAGACTGCAGCATTAAAGACATAATGACTTGGAGCAAGCAGCAGTACACTGCAAAGTGTTCGCCCTTCTCCGTCTGAGACAGAACTCTCAGGCAATAAATTCTGCTTTAGTTTGAGGGAAACCAGCATAAGATTTGTGTTTTTATTTTTTATTTTTAAGAGCTATTTATTTTTATTTTTCTAAATCTCAAATGTTGTTGTAGAAGGGATACAGTAAAATAGCATACAGTTTTAAAGCTAAACCTTTTGTTGGCCATTTAATTGATACCCACGCTTTCATAACATACAAATATAGAAAAATTGCACTTGATGTTTAAAAGGTTACACGGAATACATGTTAGATGTTCCATTCACGTGTTGACAAGTTTGTCCACAACATGGAGGAGCAGTAGAAAAACTCAACCACAGTCTCTAAGGGAGAGAAACTATACAGAGCAGAAATTGTGTATTTGACACAGGAACGCTTGGAAACACTTTCTCTGTCATAATCTACCTTCCTTATGCTCACAGATTAATATTTATTGATGATGGTGGAGAAACATTGGTTTTAAAATCACTTTAATGATTCATTAAAGTGATATTTTCCTGTGGGTTTGAAACCTTTTTTGGGATGAGAGCATAAAAAAATCCATATGAACAAATGCTGCACATGTTTCATGCGATAGGATAGGTTTTTGGTTTATAACATTTCATTAGTCTTTTTTACCGTAAACCAAACTTAAAGTTGATCAAGTTTTTAATCAACCTTTAGTTTGTAAATAAGTCACATATTTAAAATCATACAACAGTTGTATGATTACAGTATGAGCAAACTGAACCTAAAGCTTCCCCGTTTTATTTGATCAATGCTGATTCATAGATATATTTTAGCACAACCAGGAAAACTAAAATCAACACATATGCAGCATTTTACGACATATTAAAACCATTCTGTGCCAAAATGATGATTTCTTGCCACCCACAGTAAGAGGAGAAAACGAGAAGCAGGGTTAGCTTTAAAGAGGCCAATTAATTTGATTAAAATCAGCTGGTTAAAAGAAAACAGATGGAGACTAGGAAAGCCCCAATATTGGTGCAGCTTTTAGATAAAGCTCAAAGTTTTTAGTTAAATACTCTGTCACTTAAACTCCTGTCATGCTCTAGAGTTTCTGTTGCAACTTGACCACACACTTCCGTCTGTGCAGCTCTGAAAAGCTTTGGCTTTTCAGGGCTGTTTCCTTAATTTGGCTTCATGCTGAGGAGCGTGGGGCCATGAGAGCATTTGTGTTGTTTGATGTAACAGACTAACCAAATTATCCACTAATAAGTCACACTGAAGCACAGCTGAGTACCAGCATCATGTCCAGCTCCATCACTTCTGTTCAGTCGAGTCTGAGGCAATGCATTGTCAAGCTGCAGCAACCTCAGCATTAAAGTCTCTGCACTATGAGACTTTGTGTTTATAAACACTAGTTTTGTTTTACGCATCATATATCCTCTTAAAAAAGTACATGCAACTCTTGTTTTCTCTCTGCCTCTCAATAAGACTAAACCTCTTCTGTTATGGGACAGTTTGGATTAGTAAAATAACTTTTGTTAGCTAAATGGCTGAATGATAAGACAAAGATAAAAAAGTCAACAGATGATGTGGTGGAATTGTTGGGTCAAGTTGAATCAAATGTCAACCAACACAACAAAGGCAAAATACCTTGAGATGATGCTTTTTTTTAAACAGGTTGAAAGGTCACTCAGTAGGGAAGAAGCCATAACTTCCAAAAACTGAGAAGTTGCTGTTACTGTCAGCTCTCCAAAATAAGTTGCTACTAGATGTCAGCATACGAAGCATAAAGTCTGTAAAGACAAACTCAACCTGAGCGCTGTCAGGTGATTAAACTGCGCTCTATTTAAGAGCTGTAAGCTTGAAAAGTTTAAACTGTCAGCTTTAAACCTGCTGGTTAAACAACGGCTAACTTGGAAAGGATTAAAAAATACATAGTAGCCACAAATTCAAGCCTCCAGAATAAGAACATTGTTCTACTATATTGTTCTCATCACCCTAAAATAAGTAATGCACAAAATTTTCTTTTTTTTCTTTGATACCTAGAGTAAACTGATATTTATTAGGGTTGTGATTTAACCATCAACCTTTGTTTTATCTGTTTCTTTGATATTTTTATGAGTGATTGAGCAAAATATAGTAAATTGTGTCAAAAATGACGTTAACTGAGACTTTTCTCAACAAAACAGTTTTAATTCCTCCTTCCCTGAATTTCTTTTTCCACCTTTTATATGAATTTTTACCTCTTTCTTTTACTTTTTGCCTTGATCTCTCCACCTTCTTTCCTGTGTTGTTTTTGTTTTTCCATAGTTTACTCCCGCTTAGCTTGTTAATTGGTGACTTAAAGTTAAGATCAAATTTTCCTACTTTTTATCCTACAAAGAACAAAGTATTGAAAAAGTCTAGAATGTTTTGAAGATAAATTTAAAGGGAATCGTCTTTTCTCTTTTCTGACCCCGTCACATCTTTATCTCTGCTCACCACCTCCCAGTCAGGGATACTATTTATGTTTTATTTGCAGCAGACACCGCAAACACCTCTTCATTTCCCAATGGAGTTTTGTTCTTGATGAACTGCCACCTCACAATTGTCCGCATCCTGCCTCCAAATGCCTCATCCTCATTAACTTCAAAGGATAAAGAAATTCAGTATGAATTGCTGTCATTATAACAAGGGCATTGTCAGAGAGGCATGGGAGATAGAGAGAGATAAATAGCCAAGAAAATAGAAAATACTGAGAGATGAGAGGTGGAAAGGATAAAATCTATATTAACTCTCACTAACATGCCAGCGATAACCACCAAGGCCAAGCTCCGCTTTTAGAAAACGAAAATGAGGAAGCAAAGTGAGGCCTCAGAGCCTCTTATCTCTGCTAGCACGTCAATACAGAACAGCCTCAGCCTTTAACTGAAGACAATAATAAAAGAGGACACAAATAAACACACATACCCTGCAGCCAAGTGCAAATACAAGACATGGTTTCTTGTGCATCCGAGATGTATTTATCAATTCAGAAAAATCAGAAGAAATATAGAAGCATTTAAAGAGTGTTTAATTCCTAGCGTGCAGACCAAAAGGAAATGGGCAGCACAAAACAATCAGGAGATGGTGGAACATGGCCACAGACAGGTAAGCTCTTAGCAGCACTGACCGACTTAATCTAGAATAAATTAGGTTTGCAAAAGCGTAATCATGCATTAAAAAAATAGCTCTTAACTAAAAAGATGATGCTCTCCTTATTCATATTAAACCAAGACAACTGGGCGCTTATGAAACGGTGATATTTCATGAAGATGGCATTTGTAAAGCAAAGATGGCTCTTAAAAGGATTATGATGTTCAAAGGTCAATATTCTTTTGTCTTCTGCTTTTACTAAAGTTATTTAAAACCAATACAAAAAAACTATGTGCTCTCCTTTTATGCAACTCTTCCAGACCTCTTGACATGTAGAAAATTTGTTTTCATTTCTTTCAGGATTAATAGGAAGCCAAAGCCTCTGTGCTGTTTTAATATTCGGTCTCTGTTGTTAGCAGAATGAGGCTTAATGGATCTGAACACCATCTTTGAAATTAATCCAGGTCTTTCTTGTTTTCCTAGACTGCTAGTCTGTTTGGGCTGAGATTGTAAAAACTATAATAGCAAACTATGCGTTTAGCAAAATTATGATTGACAAAACAACCTAAAAATTGCCACATATCTGTGATTATCCCCTTAAATCTAGAGGTAAAGGTTTGTACATCAATAACTAAAATGTTTGGTCTCTTTCTGTTAAGGTCCAATAGATTTGATGGAGAAAACAAAAGAAAAAGAATAAAACAATTAAGCAGATTCTCAGTTTTAGTGTAGAGTTTGACTAGGCCATTCTACAATAAATGGACGGTGTTTCACATCTTGTACATTTCAACTGAAGCTGTATTTGACCAAAGAATAAGATCTGCTTACAAAGGAGGGTACATATTTATTAAATGTAGCACAGATGTTTTAGGCTTCCCCACTCACAAAGATTAGAGAGTTTTGTAATTTAGTACCGGTAGGATTTTTTAATATATATTTTGCTTTTATTGTATGAAAGTATTATCTGATACAGTTCCATAAAATCAGTGTATTACTTGGTACAATAACCTGTGTTCACAATTACAGAGTTCAGGTGTTTCCTGTGTTGTTTGACCAGGTTTACACACTGCACAGGGATTCTTGTCCACTCCTTCATGAAGATCTTCTCAAGATCTTGCTAGTTTCCAGACTGTTATTTGGAAAACCATGAGTTTCATCTTCCTCAGAAGATCTTTTACTAAATTAGGGTCAGCAGACTAGCAAGCCCACTCATTCACCCTGGCTGTGTGTTACATTATTGTCCAAATGGAAGATACAGCCACGACCTGTCTTTAGTGTTCTTACTATGAATGGGAGGTTGTTGCCCAAAACCTATACATCCTCTCCTTAATACAATGCAATTGCTCTATTCAATTTAGAACAAAAATAGCCTCAAACTTCATTATTTTTGCCCCCTCTATTCCCATGCTTCATGGTTGGGTTGGTGTTCCTTGAATTGCCTTTTTCCTCATCACTCTAACAATGGCTGTCAGGGTTGTATTATGGTGTCTACATGTGACTCTCAGGTTTCTTCTGGATCATCCAGATGCTCCTATGCAGATTCTTGTGCATGTGCTGGCTTGAGCAGGCGGACCTTGCATACCTTGGAGGATTTTAACACTCATGTCTGCAAACTGTACTGTAGCTCACATCACTTTGCAGGTGTACAATTTTGATTCTTGTGCAATTAAAACAGGAAATAAGCAGGATGGGAGAGCATCATAAACAGGTTTGTTCCGGCTACTTGGTAGGTCATCAAACAGTTATTTCATGCAATCAATTATTTAAATTTAATCCATGATTAATTTATTTATTTATTTTGATTCTCATATGATGTGTACCCACAATCTCTGATGTATTTTCCAACTAGGAATTTGTTATGTTTTTTTTTGGTGGCTTTTTTTTTTGCTCACAAAAGTTACACTTCATCATTGTAATGAGCTACAGTTTAAGATATGCTAATACACTTTGGATATCCATGTCGCAGTGGGAATAACAGATCAAATGCAATCAGCCAAACTTAAAGCCCCTCTTTGCAGACAGAATACAAATATAAGTGAGGCGAGACATTGACGTGGTTACTAGAGATTCAAGCTGATCAGTAAGTAAACGTTCCTGAGAGATTACTTGTATTTACTTTTGGCAATGCATTGCAGAATATGTTGTGTGGGATTGCCGTTGCAGTACTGTACAGATGGCTGCTGAGCTGTAGCCTTAAAAACAATATTCTGACAGAGCAGCTGGTGTATGGGTCAGTGGTCGTGCAATTGTGCTTCGATCTACAACAGATGGGCTCCGCAGCGGTCCTGGAAACCCCCTCTAAAAAATAAAACTGCAACATGGAACCCTACCTCCATTTTACATGCAGGAACTGTGTTTATTTGAATAAGTACTCTAAACCCATTATCTAATGACATGACTCAATGAGTCACTATCCCCATGGTACCGCTGAGGGTGTCACGTCGTGCTTTTGGCAGTGAGCGACTCAAATGCAGTGGAAAGAGGGGTTTTCTAATGAATGTCGGAGGAACAGAATATTGGAATGATTACAGCATCTCAAATCTGCATCTCTCCAGGGAGCAGATATCCGAATTACCTCCACACGTAAACTGCAGAGGCTTTTCTCAACAGAATACTTTTAGTGATTATTACAAGAACCTGCAAGAAAACCCTTGCTGAATGGTTTTATATAAATATGCCTCATGCTCTCCAGAGCCTGGACATTTCTGAGGGCGTTTACCTTGTGCTAGCCAGATACTTAAAGCAACTGTTCAACAACATGGAGCTTCTGGGACTCATAAAAGAACAGATGAGGCTGAGTGAGTGAGGGTCTCATGACGGCATAAGACTTACATGTGGAAGTAAGATCTGGTTTTTATTTAACAGTTTGTACAAGCAATTGTCTTTAACATTTGAAGTCCACGTTTTAAAATGTCAAACCAATTAAAGGCCAAATATGAAAGTAGAGTCTCATACTAACTCAGTTGTATAAGGAAAACCAAAAATAAATGGAAGAATTTGCTCAGGTAAGTAGCAGATCCAGAAAAAATTTGTCTTTTGGCCTAACAGTAAAAAAAAATTGTGTAGATGTTAATCAACACTGCATGCTGCCCTAAATACAACATCCCCAGTGAAACACAGTAGTGGCACCATTACTCTGTAGAGATATGTCTCAAATGCAGTGTTTGCATTCTTGAACACCCCTAAGTAATCAGCTATTAATTCAAAATTACTTTCTTTCTTTTAATATTTTTCTGAAGTGATCAAAGGACACTTATTTGAAGAAATTGACGGATAAATACTAAAAGGGTATTAAAGAAAATGAACAGGATTGCATTTTTTTTTGAAAGATCTCTTTGACAACGCTGTAAACAAAAGGGATTTTTGAGTAGCGGAATACTGAGAGTGACCTGTACTAAATAGAGGTTCTGTTTGTACCACTTAGGGAATTTATCCTTCATGAAGGTGATTCTGTTCTTCAATTAATGCCAGGGACACAGTTGATTTGACCATTGAGCGAGAATAAACACACTTCTTTGCTGTCTTTGTGTGCTAGACTGAGGTCCTAACACTGTTCAGCACTTCTGTTATCTACGGACCTCACACAATAAAGACATGAAAACCTAAAGTTTTCTTTTGATATGAAAAGGTTCTAAAATCAAAGCTCCATCTGTTAGAGTAATGAACACAAAAAACTGATGTAGTCCTGCAGTTAGTTTGTGTAATATTCACTTTGCAGGGTCACAGCAGAAATGTACAACACCGTTTTATTAGCTTAGATCAATGTTAGGCCTTTATCTCCGCCGGTTAATGATGCTCAAACTCTGTGATAAAAATGCAGTCTTCCTTTTCACACAGATAGTCCCACATTTAAATAAAGAAATTCACACTTCTTGTCTTGAATGAGAAGCATTTTGATGAACATAATTACCTGTAAACACTGGACATTTTTTCTCTATAGACTTTATGCAGACAGCAGATATTTGTTGGGGATCTATATATTTTTTCCTGTCTCTTTCCATTCAGCACAGGTAAGGAAGCTCAAGAAAAGAAAAACCCATGTAAGAATTAAACTGAGGATTCATTCTGATTCCATCATGTTGTGTAGACATGCCACCTTGTCCTATCAAGAACAAAACGGCTACTGCGAGTGCTGAGATTAGTAATTTTGAGCGAGAGGGCAGCACATGTTTCAATCGATGAAAATGTCATCAGGGACAAACCTATTTTCCTCAGCTCCGTTGTAGATAAATGTTGTCCAATCCTGCGCTGTCAATCCCTCTCCCCTGTCAGACTGAGACCACACATAGAGGCACGCACACACATCAAATCTAGACGGAAACATAAAACCTCAAGTCCCTCCTAGTAACTGTGTTTTCGGCCAGATACAGATTTGTCAAATAATGGTGAAATTCACATTTTGAAATCATAACTCCAATCAATCTTGTCAGGTCAGCTTTTGTAAAATGCCACTGGGCCTCAATAAAACGCATTAAAGCCCAGCAAGGCGAAAAAAATGTGTTGTTAATGCAGCAACCTGTCTTATAATAATGGTGATCAGCTCCAGACTTTTCCCTCCCACCTTTTAAAAGATCAGGCGTCCTATTAGAGAATGATTTCGGAGCGCTAAAGCATACAAACAACTTGACATTTGGCAGTAAATGAAAATTAAACTTGATGCATAGCAGTACGGCAACCAATTGGATTAGTTCAGGATTAGGCTTCACTTATAAGTACAAGGAGTGTATTGCAAATGATGAAACAAGGAAAAGGGAAGCATTTGTTTCAGTTGGTCAGTGGGTCTGTGTTTGAGTCAGCTGGCCTCTCTAAACTATTTTGAAACCCTGGTACTGCAGGTGAAGTATGAATTGGTCAAAAAAAAGTCAGAACTCTTGTAAATGACTGGTTTGGTTAAACCAGTATCAATGCATTTACTGTAAACTAAATTGGTTTACGGTAAATCTATTGATATTCCTCTTTCAGATTATAAATCCAAAGCTGGAACATTAGCATTAGTTCTGTAACAAGTTTCATAGCAAATCATTAGAAATGATCATACCCATCATGTAATGCTTTTCTTCGTTGTCTTTTAAAGGTCATCAATTAATTAAACTGCCCGGATTTGGATTTGTACTGATGCGGTCCATGATTGCTTTCGATGAACTGAAAGTTGTTGTTTGAAAGCTGGTTACTTTTCAACCCTGTTTTTTGCAGATATTTTATTCACATTCATCAGTCAAGCGTAATAATTAGGCAAAATTCTTTATTTTGTTGTTTGTGTTTCCTTGCTGTATGTCCTCTGAGTGTGCATGGGATTCACTTGCCATTGTAGAAGATCCCATCTTAGTGACACATCATTTTGATGTGTCAATGAAAGCAAAGATACTTTAATTTCTTTCGTGGAAACCCTCCATTAGGTAATCTCTGTCATGATTATCTCTTCAAGGATGCATCTAAATAGTGAGGCCAGCTGCTGTTGGAGTGCCTGTGTCTCCATATTCTCCATACCTGAAGGCCCATGCAGACCTCTGCAGGCACCTGCCCCTACTGTGTGTTGGCAAATCATTCAGTCCCATCACACTGGGATCCCTTCCCGCAGAACAACAGGGAGTCTGAGCTTTTCACTCTAAATATCAGAGTCTGAGCCAAGAAGAAGAATAGGAGGAGGTCAGAGGGAAGTGTCAGGGATGAGGTTCACTATAATGGGTGCATGCCTGAGTGATACATCATGGCTGTTAAGCAAGAGGAAGAACATTGGCGAGTCCCGTGTCAGCTAGATATTTCTTAAAATTACTAGCAATTTGTGTTTTTTGCATGCAGGACAGTTTTTGTAGATGTGTTTTCCTTGGAAAATTATAATTTTTGCTTAGATGAATTGAAAAATTTTAGGAAAATTTAAGCAGATACTTTTTTTTAAATTAAGAATAAACACAATTTTTTGCAATAGCTTGTATTTGGCATTGTAAAGAAATAGAGGTTGCATGTTTACCCTGCGCATGCTAACTTCTTCCCCCCAGTCAAAATTATTGTTAGGTTAACTGGTGTATAAATTTTGATAGTGCTGCAATGGTTCTCTATCCTTTGTGTCTTTTATTTCGCCCTGGAAAAAACTGGCGACCTCAGAGTGTACGCTGCCTCTCGCTGGATGTTCTGCTTGCCAAGTCCTGCTTGTAGGTAATATCTGATGAAACAGGGGAAGATGAGCCTGTTACGATGGTAGTGGTTTAAAAAGTCAGCAGGAGCTGGGGCAGCAGTAACGGATGAGATTTATCCCCAGACATATGGAATAATTGAATGTTGTAAAGAGAGTGGCAGACAGAGCTAGTGACCTCCAGTGTTTTCTTCCGAATCCCATCCAGAAGACCACCTACACTCCCTTTCAATATACTGTTCAACATTGAACTCCTGAGAGTCCTCTGTTCATATGGGTCAAGTGCTTAAAAAAACATGACAACTCTAGGGCAGGGGTGGACAATTTCAGCCCTCAAGGGGCGGTGTCCTGCAAGTTTTAGATGTGTTTCTGTTTCAACACACTCAGGTGTGACTCTCTTGACTATTGTGACTCTCCTACTGGGCAGTAGCTTCAGCCATCTGATTCAGGTGTGATGGAGCAGGGATGAATTTAAAACTTGTAGAACACCAGTCCTTGAGGACTGGAACTGCCCTTCACTCAGGGGTGCCCACACTTTCAAGATTGTGAGCTGCTTCAAAGATGATAAATCCTAAGGGAACTTTTTTGTTTCCTTACACAAAATTAGGCTTTTTTGATTGAATTATTGTATCAATTTGCATAACATCTTTGGCTGTGGGTTTTAAACGTTTCTCTCTTTGGCATATTTAAGTCATTTAGTTTAAAAAAATATCATTCCATGAATGGCGTATTTAAAATAAGGATGCAACACAAAGCTTTATCAAACAAACCCCAGGTTCGGGCATTTTTGTATGGCATAGATCTTTTTAATTGTATTATTTACATGTTTACTAATTTACTGAGTCAGAAGCCGTTTCGCTTCATGAAAGCCTAAAAGACGTTAGCTCTATGAGCTATGGTAAAAATTTAAACATTTAAAGCCCCATGTCGGAGTTCTGTGTGGTCTGGACGTTTCTACAGGCCAGGGAAGTTTTTAAGTATTAAATACAACTCAATCATGATTTCTTTACTCGAAGGGTTTCAAGCTAGTTGGCTTAGCCGATGTAAGGCTCTCTCTTTGGCCAGATTTTTAATTAAGAGGCAAGCCAGCGAGTTTTTATTTCAATGTGTGGCTGAAAATAAGATGAAACTTTTCCAAGTTCCTATTATTATTACGCCAACATTGTGTCTGTATCTGACTCTGGAGTTCCTTTTTTTATCCACATCATCAGATTTATTTGTCTAATATGGCCTAAAGTTTGATGAAAAGATATTAGGTTTTTCTCTGTATGCATTAATAAAATTGACTTTTTTTTAATCAAGCTGACTGTTTTCTTCATCAGAGTGTTCATCTACAACCCTTTCCCCTTATTGGCACCCCTGATGTGAAAATGTAAGAAGCCTTATGCAGCAGTATATTAGCACACTAAATAACTTATGAAATAAAATCTTTAATTTTCATAATGCACTGAGTGGGGAAAGACGTATTTTTTTAATTTAATTCATATGAACCACATTAGATGGCACCCTGTAGTTGTGTCACTGCCCAAAAAGGACAGCAGGAAGTCTTCTTCTAACACATTTCCCAAGATCAGAGCATAAAAGAGAGGGATCTTTATCAATTCCTCTTTGCACAATCTCTCTACATGATCCTGTGTCCTTGATCCATTCTTATCCCCACCTTTCTTCAGCTCAGCCCATAGATTTTCTATCAGACCTGTATCTGAGGACTGAAATGACCTGGAAAAGAGTTGACTTTGCATCTTGTTAATTATTTTTGCATTAAAATAGGCCATGGGTTTTGAATCATTATCACGTAAAAAGACTCAATGATGGCCCAGTTCAGCCGATTTGTATTTAAAATGTATCTATATTATTGTTTAAAGGGTTTATGATGCCAGAAATTCTGTGTTTTAAATCTACAAGGCTTTACAGGTACATGCACTTAATGAAGAAAGAAAACAATCAACAGCTGTTATTTTCAATGCCTTTATTTTCCTCCATCAGTTGTATAGAAAATGTATAACTTGAGGCAAATAGCTCAAAATAGTCTGTAGACTGGTTGAGCTTTCTGTTGTTTAAATACACATAGTTTTTTTTTTTTTTCAATAAATGTACTTTATATAGAGAGAAAAAACAAAAGTAGCCTTTGTGGACACTTTTAACCATAAATGTCAGGAAAGAGGGAGTTTTTTGAAGCGCAACAAGATGTGATGATCCAGTTGGTTTTGCAAATGTGAGGCATCAAATATTTTTTCTTGTTAAATAATTGAAAAAAATTCTTAAATAAATAGATAACAAATATTCACCTGCTTTGAACACGTATGCTGGCAGATTTAACTGACTGAACAATTTTGGCTTGCAGTCGTATAAAATCATCTGGAGCACTGTTTGGGTCCCCTGCGCTTCACTTTAAACCTTCTTCTCCAAAGCATTCACAGAACAACCGGACGTTTTCTGTGAATAAACTACACAAAGGTGGAGACTGTGGAAAGCAACTGTTTCAAATGTGTTTTGTTCTGGGGTACAAAAGGGAGAGTGCAAAAAGAAAAATGACCACCACACTTTTGAAACATTGATTCATAGAGATTCAGAAGAACTATGCATCATATTTCACCTGTTTTATGTTCATGCACTACATTGTGTTAGTGTATCATAAAATCCCCCAAAAATGCACTAAATTTTTTGATTGTTATGCGTCTATACTTACTTTTGCAAGACTTTATGCTGGGTAATTTTATTGCAATCAAATGAATGTTTAGGACTGAAATGTTCTGAAATGAAAAGTTTGATCTAATCATTCTTGACTACCATACATGAAGCAGGCTGATGTGCTGAGCGGTGGAAGGCTGAGTTATAAAAGTCTGTGTGTTTGTCATCAGCACGGCTGAATGTTAGCTGAGAAAGAGAGACCACTAGATTCCCTTTTATTTGCTCTTGTAGGATGACCAAAGGGTGTGCAGAAGCTGCTGACCGCAGCAATCCTTGATGCAACATGACACCATGTAGTGGCATATTGCTGCTAAGGTGCTTCTGCTCCCTGAATGAAATACAACCTCATCAGACTGATGGTCCCCCAAACTGCTGAAAGGTGAAATAAAACCATTCATTGTGTCTTGCAGTGTTAGTTTACTGTGTTCCCAAATTAAATAGACAAAATGAAACAGAAAAGCAGACTTCTGAGGCCAGTTTATCAAACACTGACTCAATGTAATGTAACTGCATTTCTTTTATAAATGCAATGCTGACATTTAAATTCTGATGAAGTCTTTTAAAGAAATTTATTTCTAAAATTGAACCTTTTTCTTTTGGTCTCAATTATGCGTTATTATGCTCTTGTTGCTCCACTTCTCACCTCATTTCCTGCTTTCTTTGACCATTTCACCTCATTATACCTCCCACTGGTTTCACTGACAGTTAGCTCCACTCTTGTCTGTCTAACGAGTAGCTCCCGCTGCTTGATTGAGGCTTATCAATGTTATGCAACATTGTTTCGAAACATTAATCGTTAAGTTCAATTGATTGGCACATTAATCAGAGGGTTTAATTGGACACGCATTTGAATGCTAATAAGTGCGTGATTTGACAGAAGCAGAAATTGGTTATTAGATTGTACATCATCATTAACCACAAACCCCTGTATCCCAAGTGAAAGTCTGAATATTTGATATTGTGTGTGTTTCTCAAATGGATTAAGTTTCTTTATAATTAAGTATTAATTGGAACTGTATCGCTGAGAATTAGGAGTGGGAGTTAGTGGGGCAAACTTAATCCAAGGGAGAATGAAGCTGACAGACAAAGGTCCAGGGCAGTGTTGTGGTATTTTCCCTTTTTGTTTTGAATGTGTCAGCTTTTCCCCTTGCCAACCGTATTGAATTAGCAGCACCATTAGAAAGAAACTTGGAAATGTCTGACCTTTCCACCTTTTAGCGTTGTTTCCTGTACACTAACATGTTTGGTCATTTCTCTTCTGTGCTCAGTGTTAATTTAAGAGCTGCACGTGAAAGCTGACCAGATAGCTTTTTTCAGAGCAGCGGAGCCAAAATACCCCTTTGGAAAGCAGCTTTCTGTCTTTATGGATACCTTTGGTGGCAAATATCTGGGTTGGGGTAAAAAAACAACTTATGTTAGCTTCTTTCCTTCTTTTTTTCTAATACTAGTTTTAAAATGATGTATCATGGTTTTATAGATGAATCTGATCCCCAAAATGTAATCAGTAAAATAAGGTTTATGGACAAATGATAAATTTAGAATGGTAGGACAATCTGGGGCTGAACTGTGACATGAGGAACTGGGAGCTTTGCAAGGAATAATGGAGTTAGTACGTTTTTCTTCAGAATAAATGGTCCGGAGGAGGAAGAGTGAAACCGCCAGGGAGAGATAAGTGGAACCAGTGGTTGATGGTTGTAGAGACTGTGGCTGTGAGGCTTAAGGTGGAGGATCAGCTCAGTCTTGAGCCACTGCAGAATGGTTGGGGTGGACAGGTCAAAAGGTAATAGTGGAACAAGATAAGGAGGATGTGGAGTTAAGTTAACTCTTAGCTTTTAAGAAATCCCGAAGACAACAAGTTGATTCATGTCTAACAAGGAGGAGTCCAAGAGAATAAGTAGAAGAATAATGTTCGAGGAGGAAGAAACAAAGGTTACTAAAGGGTAAGGAAACTGTTCAGGAGAAAAGTCAGGTGCAAACTTGGTGTTACCATGTCGATTAACACTCAAGTGAAGAGTCATTGGCAACAAGCTCCTTTTATGTAGGATGGAATAAGCTGGATGACTTACAGGTGTGAGAAAACACTTCTCAAAAACCTGCTGGAGGTAGAAAGGACCACAGAAGCACTGCAAAAGCCCATTTCTCACAAGATTGACACAGTGTTTCTGTGTAAGTTAAAATATTCACCATCCTAAAGTTGCGATTAAAATCCGGACTCATTGAACAAGGCAACATTGTTGGTGAGACGTTTTAAAGCCTCCGTTTTAAGTTCTTAGTTGCGATACCTGGTGTAGCCTGCTGCTGTAACCTGTCACCTTCAAGTTTTGGCAGGTTTTGTGTTCAGAGCTTGTGTTCTTTAACCAGGAGTCTTAAAATGCTGCCCTAAAACCTTTGTATCCTTTACTTCTACTAGAAATCTAAATCAAAAAGTTATGTCCTTGGTATGTCAGCAAGTTTTGAAAGGCCTGGTCATAAAGCTTTTATTAGATTTAGATGTATTTGAGCAGGAATAGATCTAAACATTGCTGTATAGTGGAACTCGAGGACTCTACTTGTAGACCCCCCCTGTATAACATTAATGGAGGTACATTTATCTTGAGCTAGTCTGCCTATTCTCCTATGGGCTCTGACATTAGCTTGGGATTTTTAGTCAAACAACTGCAGATTTAAGTACGTTTTAACTCTCTCATGATGGCGCCGCGGATGGCAGCCTCGACACAGCGCTCTCTGCTTTTTTTCTTTGTTTTTGTTTATTTTATGTGTGTTTTGTCATGCAAACCCGATAACATACACCAGGGAGGAACTGCTTAACATCGGGCAGCCTACCGCTAACAGTTTCTCGCATATTTTTACAAACTCGGATAGCTTTTTGAACATTTTCTCATTTTTGTTAAAATATTTTTGTCGGTGGAGCAGCGGCTCCCTGTGCGGCATGGAGGAGACGCAGACGGGGAAAGCGCGCCGGTGCGTTAGTGAAACTCAGACAACGAGGATTTAAAACTGCGCTTCCATCGATTCACTTGGCGAACCTCCGCTCTCTAAACAACAAAATGGATGAGCTGCTTCTCCTTAAAAAAATTAAAAGAGACTTTGCACATTCCGCTGCACTTTGTTTTACTGAAACTTGGCTCAGCGAAACCGTTCCTGACAGTGGATTACTTCTGCCTGGCTTTCGTGTACACCGAGCGGATCGCGTAACGGGACTCTCAGGTGAAACTAAAGGTGGTGGAATATGTTTTTACATTAATGAAAACTGGTGCTCAGATGTCACAGTGTTAAACAAACACTGCAGCCCGGATTTAGAAACATTATTTATTAACTGCAAGCCATTTTATTCACCGCGGGAGTTCTCCTCCTTTATCTTGGTCGGTGTTTACATACCACCTCAGGCTGAGGTGGATGCTGCACAGAAAAGCCTGGCTGACCAGATAACCTGTTTGGAGCAGAAACATGCGGACTCACTTTTTATCATACTTGGGGACTTTAACAGGGCCAAACTGAACCACAAACTGCCAAAATACAGACAACACATTAATTGTCCCACCAGGGGCAATAACACATTGGACCACTGCTACACTGTAATAAAAGATGCTTACTGCTCTGTGCCCCGTGCAGCTCTGGGACATTCTGATCATTGCTTGGTTCATCTTGTTCCAACATACAGGCAGAAACTAAAATCAGCTAAGCCTGTGGTTAAAACCGTGAAGAAATGGACCAGCGAGGCAAAGCAGGAACTACAGGACTGTTTTGACTGTACTGACTGGAGTGTTTTTGAGACTG
>JAVLVB010000569.1:3309480-3326488 GCA_032876305.1 Orestias chungarensis | reverse complement strand
ATATATATATATATATATATATATATATATATATATATATATATATATATATATATATATATATATATATATATATATATATATATATATATATATATAATGTTTCAAGTTTTAACATTTGTTAGTATATCATATAATGCTGCAAAACATTGTGTATCATCAAAAAGTTTTTTTGATGACTAGTATACCTGTTCTCCATATTTGCTAACTACAGCATTTTCAGAATCACACCAAGAACAGCGAATACATTTTTTCAGTTTCAATTGGACTTGTATGACTAAGTATGAATATCTAAAGGGATTTCTTTGTTTGGCGTGGCCAATGAGCCACATATTTACAGTCAAAATAATTGAAATGACTGAATGGGTTTGCTTTACCAAACTACGTTTCATGTCTAAAAGTGGCTCAAGACCATTCTGGGCATCTGTCACAACGCTGGATTTCGATTGCCTCCTCGTTCTTCATTTTGTAAGCGATCAGCTCCTCTGTGCGGAAAGCCTGGCGCTCTGCCTGTTGGTAAACGCCATGCCCTGTAGGTAGAGCTAGATCTTCTATTAAAAATAACAATTTAATAGATGTTTGGGCTGCAAGTCAGCTCAACAGTCATTAAGGAGAATACACTTCTATGGTATTATCTCAGTGTTAGGTCAGTGTTTTGAAAAGTAGTTTGTATTCAGGCAGGAGAATAGAAAAACCTTACAAGAGTCCAAATGTCCTTCATTTGTACTTTTGAGCCAAAATGAAGAACAGAGACACAGCTAACAAGCTATCGTCCTTTCGCCATTACGCTTTATTCAAAACAACTCTGGCCCTCGTTGCACGGGCGCAACAAATGGTTCTGACCAAAATAATGGATCTGAGAATCATCAAAATCTTACTGAACTGTAATTAGTAAACATAGCATTTATACCATTTCTACAATATCAGCAATACGTTTAACTCCTAATACATTATAAATAATATACATACTATTTAAACCTTCTGTATTGCATTAGCAATGTTTTTAAATGTGATTCTAACAAAAATAATAAATGATGTGAATCACCTTTTTAACATTAAGACTCACCTTTATTGATGATCTTTTTAAACTGGAACCTTACTGGTATTATTACATATGTCAAAGCTGAAGAATTATTTCTATGTACTGTATGTGTAGTTTGTCTTTATTAACAACTTTCCATTACTTCTGTGCTTTGTAATGTTAGTATGGTTTATTTTTCGGTTTCCTACACTTCCTGGTTATAATGCCCATCATGGTAATTGAAAGTTTCTATGGTTTGTTTCATGCAAAAAAAAAAGGAAAAATTGAGCATCACTGAAGTAAATAAATGTGGGGGAATTGCCTAAGATAGAAATAGTAGAGCTGGTGCAAAGAAATGTTTCCTAATCATAGATTTGTCCCTTGAAGTGTGTGAAGTTTTTAATTAAAGATTGAAAGCTAATCATCAAGGTGGTACATTAAAACTGCAGGATGCCCTTCTATTTTAAAGGGCGACAGAAATGACATTCAAGACACTTTTCTTTGCTCCTTTTAACTTTTTTGTAGTTTCCGCCCATCTGCAGGATTTCAATTAAAAAAACACTGGCTAAATTCTTCATTTACTTTACCTAATCTCCCTTCGCCTTAGGCAAAAATGTGATTTTGTTTTGCAATTTTCAGTTTAATAGAAGTGGACTTTCGTTCACCTGTGTTATGAATTAGAATGGATTTTTTTTAAATTTTTTTTTTAGGAGAGGCAGGCAGCCATGGTTGAGCACCTCTTGATTCAAACCCTCTGTACCTTGAAGGTGAACAGTGCAGTGACTGAACTCCATCAATTGAAAGCAAGTGTTGTTCTTTGGCAGTTGTTGAAGGTGATGCTCCAAACTTGCCCTTGAGAGAGTGTTGGCATTTGGTGAATAATGGAAAATAAGTCTGGATAAATCAGTTTTCTCAGATGGTTGTAATTTTTCTGCACGTATGAAACTTTCCAAGTTGGCAACAGAAGAAGGTTCCATGACAGGAAATAAAGGTTGTCATATGGAGAGCCATTGATGTAGTGGCCAGGTTAATGGTTAATCATTTATCCATCTGACTCTCAGGTTGCCTATCAACACGAAGTACTGCACCCCTTTTGCTTGGACATTGTCTTTCTCGGCTAAACTCCCAAGAGACAGAGAAAGATTTGAAGATGTCCCACCCAGACCCCCTTTCCACCTAATTGGTGCAACAAAAGAAACAAAATGGACCTGAAGTCAAAGCAGCAGTGGTCAGTGGAGGAGACACACTTCCTGCAGAAAGCCAGAGAACTACAGGACTGACTCCGTCTCATTTTTATAATTTCAGGTTGCACCAAACACCAAAGAAATTGACTCAAATGAAGTCAAACAAATATATAACAAGATGTGTTATTTGCTAGTCATAACTAGAACGTTATTATTTATAATTTGTCATTAGCAATTCAAGCTAACTTTCCTCCTAGCATTGCGTTATCCTCTTGTATTGTTTTCACGGGCTCCGCGCTTATTTCGTAAAATGGTTCCTTCCAGCGTCCAGCCACCAGTTGTAAATGTTTATTAATGTGTAATTGTGTTAGTGTAATAAATGTTTATTAGTTAAATCATTTTATTTAGTTAATTATATTGTAAAGTCATGGTTATTGGTCAAAGCTATCTTACGTTGAAGTCATACAGATGACAAAATTATTTAGCAAAATAGCAATACTATTACAAAGAGGTGTAGAATCATTTAGTTTATGGTTTTATTTACCAGAGATGGAAGAATGTAAGAAATGTAAATGTCTTTAAAGAAGAATATGTTATTGTAATGTACATGTGTTATAAAGTGCACCATGCTTTATTAAAGTCAATTGTAGCAGTAGCAGAAAGCCAGAGAACCACAGGACTGACTCCGTCTCATTTTTATAATTTCAGTGCAATGTAAGTCTGTCACCAATCCTCCCCAATAAAATATAAACTGCTAGCGGTGATCGTACCGGCCCGATACCTGCAACACCAGCACCAGTGTGTGGAAAAACAAACCTTTCTTTGTCGGTTCGCACTTGGAACCAGCCGCGAACGGGCTCTAGGACCAGCACGGAACCAGCTCTCGGTGGAAAAGGGGTACCAGTCTCAATTGTAGTATTTACTAGTTGCATTGTCTTTGGAAGGCTGTTTGTTTAAAAGATGATTTCAATTACTCGTCTTACTTTTTCTGTGTCCGTAACTGTCTGTGGGGATGGGAGTCCATGCTGCGGCGAGGCCAAGATTGAACAATGACTTGTTAAGACCACTTGTTGTTGCTTGGGCCTATTCCTTACATTATTATAATTCCTTTTTTATTTAAACTGGTGGTGCTAAACACTCCTAGCATTGTTAGCAGAAGATAAACACTTAAATAAAGTAAAAATCGCATGGGAAAGTACGTCACATCTGAGTTGGCTGGAAGAGGTTAATTGAATGAGCATCAGTCTGAAAAGTGTACAGCAACGTGACAGGACCCCACTTATGCTATGATCGTGTTGAGTGACAGCTGTCACTGCACCTGCCTGAATGCCATTACACATGCACTATGTTGGACTCTGCACTTTTTTTCTTGGTTGGCTAATGGTAGGGTAACAAATTTTTGGTGGAGCTATAGCCTGACCAAGCCCCCCCTAACTGGCGCCGCCTGTGATGTGCAGTAAGTATACTACATTAATCTGTGACAGCTTTTCAAGTCTCAGCTAATGATATCATGCCAGCTAGATTGGTTGCTGGTTAATCTCCCTGTTTGTTGGAAGTTTGTTTCTGGTCAAGGACTGTGTTCAATTCCCATCAACTGAAACTGTCTTCCAGATCCCTACTAACGAAAAACATACACTCACTGATATACCTCTTCCACCATGTTTCACCAAGGAGATGATGTGTTTAGGGGTCAGGGTTACTACCTGTGCACCACAAATGTTACGTTATGTTATTCATGACCTGTCTGGTGTGACCTTTGATTTTACGATTAGGCTCATTTGCTGATTTTATTTTCTCCAACACACCTCAAGAGTTATTCATAGAAATGTTTTTATGCTTGAATCGCACACCGGTAGAACATACTTACTCATTAGGTAATTTCTATTTTTTGCACTGCTTTGTATTTAGTGACAAATGACGGATGACATAAAGAATGCTGAGTTCTCAGTTTCACATTCAGAGACATTAGAGGCTTTAATGAGGATGGCACGTAGATGTGTAAATGGCACAAGCAGTTCTTTCACTCCTAACAAACTTAAAAAGGCACGCAGAGAACCGCCCACAAGCCGTCCCCACATGAACTTTGAGGCTTTCTGTGCATGTAACACTTTTCTGGAAGATCCAACAGTCCCATGGAGACAAGACAATCTCTTACATCAAACACATTTTGTTTGTGCTGCCTTTAAAATTATTACTGTCCTGCTAAACCGCCTTTTTTTTGTCCACACTCTCCCCAAAGCCTTTTTGTTGGAACATGTTGTAGGACAGGACGCGATTGAATAGTGAAGGCTGATGAAAGCTTAGTTTTGAAATGTCAGAGCCCATCGGTGTTCTCATCTCTCTGTTCCTGATATATCGATTTGTTGACACACAAGAGCGTAATTAATAACTCATATTTGTCCAAAATGAATACATGCACCTGTCAGTCTACAGGCTAGTACTGATGCTTTTGTCTTTCATGGTTTGTGAAACATGGCTGGTAAGCTAGTTTTCCTTTAAGGTAGACCAACCTTGTTCCGGTCACATCACTCCATGGTCAACACGCTACAAATAACCATCCAGAGGTAAAAAAATGACATGAAAATGAAAGGCAGGTGAAAAATTCAGAGCAAAAGGCAAAAAACGGAGCGTCCTAATAATTAGAAAAAAAATTTGTATGAGATATGTATTGAAAGTAAAGTTGCAAAAAGTTCATAGTTAAATATAAAGTTGACATAATGTAAATGGGAACTAATTGAATTTGTGAAGTTATTTCTGTTCCTTTCAGCAGCTTTTTATTAATATTCAGAGTTAAAGCAAAGGGATAGAGCTGATAAAAAGGTTAGCAAGGTTTGTAATCTTTAAAGTTAATTCAATGAGCAGAATATTAATGTTATGTTGAGTTTAACCCTATCCTCAGACCTTGTGAGGTGACTTTAAACATGTTATTTTTGAGGGAAAACCCAGAAATGCAGTGGAATAATTTAATGTAGTTCAATAATCTCGGTTACCTGATGACATATAACGAATATTTGGATTTGTGCAGAAAAGATGTGAATCATTTCTTTAAGACAGTGGCTATTATATGTTAAGTTGATCAATCTAAATTACCAGTTTTGTTAATAATTTCCTTAAAATATTATTAATAATTTTGTTACACAACGCTGATATCAATAAAGAGGGGATTTGATGTGTGCTGAGAACAGAGCCAAAAGAAAAGAAAAGAGACCCGATCCAAGAAGAAATAAATTCAATGGAGGACACTGAAGAAAGGTTGGGCACAAAAGATCAAGATGCGGCAGTGAAACTGTGGGAGCTTAGTGTCGACCCAGCAGGAGGTTGGTGAAAGGAAATTCTTGTCAGGAAACATCACGCTGTCACAAATCATATCACTATCTCTCAACTTGGATTGATCTGCCAACCTTCTATTTTACAGCTTTCACAACCCTTTTTTTAACTTCCCCCAATGCAGCAAAAGACATTTCTCTTGTGCGAGGCACACTGTTGTCACAAGGAAGTGACTAAGGAAAGTCACGTGTGGTCACGAGGTCAGGGCTGTGACTGGAAGTGGCAGGACAGAATTACTAACCCACTGGAGGGCGAGAGTGGACGCCCTGCAGTGCAGAACCAGTTTGTCAGTGGGCCGGCTGTCCTGCTCCATCTGTCGGTCACCTGCTCGCTCTGCTGGGAACCTTGGTACTTTTTTCCTTCCTTCGCCTCCAGAGATTATGGGATTTGAATTTTTAATTACGTAGTTCTTTTACTCAAACACCAGATAAACCTTAATCTTCACATTTTTTCTTCTACTCTAAGATTTAACTAGGTGTGTGCCAGACCTTTTTCAACAGCTTAACCAGTACCAAATTGAGGTAAATGCATTAGTCCGATGACGCAAATGGAATATTTTACCTGATTAGGTCCTCTGGCACCTCTACAGGAGTCGTTAAGAAGCACATTTCATCACTGCTTTAACAGCAGCCAGAAGGAAGACTAACCACACTTACAATTTCATTGATTTTAGTTTTTATAAGGTGTAGGGTATAGTTTAGAGGATTTTGGACAGGAAACTATGTGATGTCCATAAACCTAACCCTTAGCAGCCCAGCACAGAATAAAACGGGTGTGGAATCAACAAATAGCTCAAAGCAACTTAAACCTTTAATGTTAATTTTTATAGGTAGTAAATGCACATGCATTTTATTCTGCTTTCTAAAACAATTATGTTTTTTGAGATCTGGATCTCATTTTCAAGAGGGATCTGGGCACAACAGTTAAAAAAATAGGTAGATTGTTATGTCATACAGTATAGACAAGGATGGCTAAGATAGATGTTTTACTAACAAATAGGCAATTTAATTGTTTTACTTGATCTCAGTTTTTTTTCTGATGATCTGAACCATTAAGTTGTGACAAAGTAACACAAACCAGAGGAAATCTGTGAGGGAGTAAATACTTTTCGTTCGGGACTGTATGTGCACCAGTAGATTTGGGAGAAGTGTACATGAGGAAGTCGCAAAGAATAACACAGCTAAACAGACAGGTTTGTAATTCTGGATTGGGAGTAAACCAAAAAGAACTGAATAAGGACTTATAATTCAGATGATTTTTTTCTAAAAATGTTTTCATATTAACTACCAACTGGTAGTAAAGTTTCACCACAGCGTGCAGATGCATTTATGCAAGCGTGTAGATTAAACTTTAAGTCATCCATGAAATTGATTCAAAAGAGAAGCTTAAGTCGAGCTTTAATACCGGAACAGAGGAGGTGTGTTCAACACTGATGTAGTCAGATTCCAACGTCTGACAAGCTAAAAAACCTGAAACGGTACACTTTGTTAGAAAATATTTCCATATTGTGTTCAATGGTGAGTTAGAGCCAGTTGTTTCTGGAACCTCCGCAGACCTCCCTGGAAATATTTTCCCAAGCCTTCAATCAGCCCAGTTCTGTCACAGCTTCTGCTTTGTTTCTCATCCGTACCGAAGTCAGGTACCAGAAAACAAAAGATGTTTCTCCATCCCTGTTTAAAACGGCGCTGCATTTTGTTTGTACTGTCGAGTCCCTCTGACAGCTGTTGTTGGTTCCTGTCAAGATGTGTTGCTTCAGGGTTTTTTTTTCCCTTTCCTTTCCTGTATATTATTGTTTTCTGGTCTGAGCCACTCTAACAAGGTGTGAGCAAACAGAAGGGGAAAAAATGGCAGTGTAGAAGGAATTCTGCCCATGAGATTCAGCAGAAATCTGGCTCTGGAGGAGAAGTTAAACTTTATGGCATGATTTTTAAAAGAGTTTTCTCCTCCATGTGATATGCATGCGCAAGCATCACGGGGTTGGGGGTGGCTTGTTATTTAGCACACAAAGAGTAGGAGCAGCAGTCGTCAGCATTGACTTAGTCACTCTCATGTGACTGCCTTTGTGCTCAACTCTGAAAGCTGCTGTCTCCTTACAACAATAACAGATGTCAAAATCCTGTTCTTCTAAAAGTTTATAACTGTTATGTGCTTTTTTTTTGTTGTTGCTGTAATTCTCATAGAGCCAACCTCGTTTGATTGAATGTGACTGTGATTGGCAGAAACTTGGCTCTATTGTTTGGCCACTCGTGTAATCACGTTGGAGAAGCGTGGCTTGCCCGCGGCGGTAAAAAGCAAGAGGGATATTGGCTCCTGAGTAGCTGGCATCAAGCCTCGTCCAGACAGGCAATTCCAGGGGAGCAATTGTCTGGTTTAATTGCAGCAGAACAGAAAGACAAAGAGGCTGGGAAGTTAACAAGCTGTCTCCAGAATCAGTGATGTACAGGTGATAAAAACAAACCCAGGTTTAATTTCTTCATCGTTCTTGATGGTTTTGCTCCACATACGCATGGCTGTCTGTTCTTTACATCTCTCCACGAGATGCTAACCAACTGTTTGGAATGCACCGCATCTTCCTTCCAGCTGACTTTTGAGAATAGGCACCTATCCAATCCATTTAAAATGAATGTATAAATGTTTCTTTCTTTTGACTCTGCTTATTTCTTTGGTTTTCTAGATTGTTTTCACAGGATGTGTGAATGGGCCTAGGTAACATGTAGATCTATTTAATCATTGGGAAGCTCTAATTCCCCTCACTGATCTGATGCAGATTTGTCCACTGTCATTTTCTAAAAAAAAAAAATCAAAGCAGTAGTAACCTGATATTTGCAACAAATGTTATATGATAGTCTGGATTTAGGTTATAATTAAGTGAGTAACCTTTGTCTAATCAAGATAAATGACACACAAGTTGTGAATTTCTGGTACAAATTGTGTTATTTCAAGTTGCATTGGTTTTCTTTTCTGTGTAGCCTCTGCAATGGATCTTCATGATCAAATTGTTAAGATCACCAAAGAGTCAGTTATCCACATTTGATGCTGTTTCATTGTAAGCAGTTTGTAAGTTTTAGCCTCAAAAGGTGAGAAAGTAAAACCAGGAGCAAGAGGCAAAAAAAAAGAGCATGCTAATTATAATAATAATAATAATAATAATAATAATAATATTAATAAAGTCAAGATATTTATAGAAAGTATTGTTGGAAACATAATGACATAATGGAGCTGGGAACTCATTGAATTTGTGAGGTTATTTCTGAGATTGTGAAACTGTGGCCTGTTCCTTTCCTTTCAGCAGCTTTCATCTATATTCAGAGTAAAAGAAAAAATGGATAGAGGTTGGAAAAAGTTTAGTGAGGTTCTCAATCGTTAAAGTTGAGAAGCTGAAGAAATTAGCACTAACTGGTTCTGTTTTTTCATCAAGATATTAATGACTACGATACTCACATTGCAAATGAAGGGACAATAAAGTAAGAACTAATGACTCCGCTGTGATTATCAGTCTTTTAAATGTTTCCGTTTATGCTGGATGAGAGTTCAGGTTTGTGGACTCAGCATCAATATGCTGATTTATTGTGTGGTGATGAGGAAAGATTCTCCAGATCATGACCATTAGACCTGCAGTTAAAACTGATGTAAAAATCCTCACAAATACGCATAAAACTGTATCATCAAGTTTGAAGCCTCAATTTCTCTGCTCTGCAATCATCCTCTCATTTGCATTTTTTACACAAACTGGTGATAAATAGTGAATAAGTCACAGAAAGAGATTTCACTCCTCATGAAAGTTTGAACTTAAAATAAAAAGTGGGCCTTTATGGAATTTTGGAGCTTAATAAGACTGCACGCTATTCTTGAGATTTTCAATTATAGAACTTTAAAGACCTACGCACCCTTTTTCTTTTTAATTCACAATTATGCACTACTAATTTCTGTTAGACACCTGACTATGGTCAGGATTCACTTCCAGCTGGACAACATTCCCAGACCCAGCCAGAGCTAAAGTGGATTGGTTTAGATCGGAGGTGTCGAGCTTGAGCCATGTCTTTCAATCCAACTGAGAGTTTAGATTTAATTGTAATTACATTTAGGCTTCAAAATAAGATGTTCCATAAGATGTTCATAATCATGTCAAATATTAAAATAGTATATATATGCTGAACGTACGCTTCAAAAATCATCTCATATTCTGTAGTTGTTTCAAGTAACTCATAGATTCTTTCAATAAACATGAAATCTAATATACTTGATTGATTTAAAATGCCTTCTGATGCATAAGAAGGTCTTGTCTTTTTTATGCAAAAAATATCTATTAATTTATCCCAGAGAATATGTAGAACATGTATAACCAATATAGAGGGTTCAGTTTACTTAAGAGTTTAAAATTATGCACAAGCTCCATGCAAAAAAAATAACAAAAAAAAGTCAATAAAACGATTAAACAAATACATCATTTGCATCATTCACTGTAATTCATCTTATGATTAATTCATATATGAATCTTAGTAATAAACTGATCATACTGCAACGTATCCATGGGATAAATCTTTGTGTTTTGCACATTCTTATTAGGCATCTTTTCAGAACTGCATACATTTTGCAGCACATTAAGCCACTTGGAACAATTCTAATCTCCCATAGTCGTTTAGTCGTTCACGTGTCAGTCAGTTTTCAACAGGGACTACATGCTATAACACACCCTGATGTTTCAAATTATCGGGATTTGGTGCCTAAAGTGCCTCTGGACAGATTAACAACATCTAATCCATTTTGTTTTCTGCTCCTTTTAGACGCCGAATTTAATTGATTTTCGGCAAATTGCCCTATTACTTTCCAAAATGCTATTTCAGACATGTACATCAACATTTTAGACTTAATAATCCAGCAGTTAGGAAAGGGAAAACCTCAAGCTTTTTGCTTCATATGGCTTGATTCTCAATGTTTTCAAGGAAAAAGACTGAAAATGATGAATCCAGTTCTTCTCTTACTTAGAGATTGAAGCGTGGCAGCTCAAACGACTCCAACAGCTAACCAACAAGAACAAACAGCAGCGTTTTATAATGTGTGAAACTGTGAAATGAAGATCTCTCACCTGTTATCCCACGTCCTCTGCTACTCAGACTCTTTTCACACATATCCATCACACACACACTTCCATCTCCAGTCCTAATGTGTTTTGACTTATTCATATCTAATCTCTCATCTCTTTTTGTCCTTATGTGACAGTCCGGTTTTCCCAGAACCCTGTCTGTTAAAAAGAAGTTTGTGTTTATTGATCACACAGAGGCCCGACCTTTGAGTCAAAACAGTTTGACAGGTTTGAAGTCAGGATCACATGTGCTAATGGTTACTGTCATATGAGCAGACTTAAAGGATTCTTATGTTTGATTTTAGCTTTAATGAAAATGACACGATTCCTCAGTTGTGAGTGAGCAATTAGCTCAGACAGACTTCCTCTCACACATAACCGTCTGAGCATGTGATTCCCACTAGACCACTTGATAGAGTGCATAATGTGTTTCAGTGTTCAAAGCATTTTACAGTAGACTTTCTTAAAGCTTTAAAGGAGACCTGGCTGTTTGATCATCCACTCTACACCCTGCTGAAGCTTTGCTGAGCTCAAAGAGCCCACACACCCTCCATACAGGCATGAAAAGCTCATTTACAGGCGTGATGTAGCACAGCTCAGGTCAGGTCATTTATTTATTTATTTTTTAATTGTGAAACATATTTTGACACTTCTGAAAATAGAACTTCTGACCTTGCTGGGTTTGAGGTGTGTTATTGATTCAGGCACTTTAAGGTGCATTTATAATATCCTAAATAAAGTCAGAGTTTACAAGTGAACTTTTTGTTCTGCTTGTAATTACCTATTTAAAAGAAGCAAGAACAAAAAAAACAAATCAATTGTGGAACATCACAAAAGTGGACATCAGTTAAAAGGTTGGTAAATGTGTTAAAAGCTGATATAGATTTCCTTAGCCTAGAATTCTTCAACTCTAGTGAGGGATCAGGAGATCCTTATTTGTTAGTCAAATTTTTATTTTTTCTAGTAAAGAAATTGTTTCTGCAGAAACACACTGTCGTTACACCCACTAATTACATATGACACATGTATTCACACTAGTTACCCATTTATTATCAACAGGTTCCTGTGGCACCAATAAACAAAAAGCTGCTTAAGACAATAACCCAATAAGTTAGAATGTTGAGAGAAATTATATACATATATATATATATATATATATATATATATATATATATATATATATAGAGAGAGAGAGAGAGAGAGAGAGAGAGAGAGAGAGAGATTCCAATAAAAGAAATGAAGCATAATAATAACAATAGAAAAATCCAAATAACTGCATTATACGCAATGATAATTGAGAATGAAAAGTCTGCAAATGCATTTACAAAATGGGCACTTTTCTTTTGGAATTACTGTTTACCCTATAATAAAGATTTTAGATGTTGGGAACAAATATTTGTGAAGAAAATAATCTAAACCTTCTACAAGCAACTACTATAACTTTTGTGACAAACCCAATAAAACGTAAAAATGTTTCAGACTAGTGGCTGCCTGAGGTGACCTTCAGCTATCCTTTTAATAATGTAGCCATAAAACTCTAGTGCACTCAGCAGCTCTCTTCACTCAGTTTTGGGGTAATAGCCGTCCCCAGTTGTGTGTTTTTCGTTTTTTTCTTTCCAGTAACAACTTTTCCGTTGCATTGTGTTTTATGTGTTATGTATGTGTCTGCACTGTCCTCTCACCCCTTCAAAAGCAAAGCAGACCCTTTCTTGGGTCTTGTGTGAACATAGCATAAGAGATTAAACATTCCACAAATAAAGTAGCACAGGGTAGATCAACGAGAATATATTCAGATTAAATTGTATATTGTTTTTAAATGGTTTGAATTAAATCGATTAAATAAATGTGGATTACGTTAATTTGAACAGACTCTGATGAAGTCAAACCAGACTGTATCTCGTCAGATCTCATAATTGGATTTCCTATATAACAGCGCTGGAATTCTATTTTAAAACGCCTCACGTGACTTTTAAGACCAATTTGTTTTTAAAAAAATCTGTTTTTTAAATTTATTTAGTTGTTCTCAAACAAATGTAAATAGTCGATGATATTTGACAGACGTTCGATTGTGTTTTTTTTCTTCTTCCTTAAACCTCTTTTCTTTCAGATGCCAGTTTTATTTGAGAAATGCAACTTTAATGGATATTACGTCCTTGTTCTGTATTATCACCAATAACACAGTCTGCAACCTCAGAACATGTTTTATCTGGTGGTATAGTGAGGCTGATGGGTTTACCTGTAGCTGTCAGGTGGATGTAGCTGCAGTTTTTCAGGATAAACTACACTTTAAAAAAACAAAACCTTATTTTCTTGTGTTATTCCAAAGTTCTTGCATTTTTCTTACATATGGTTCAGATATTTTGCTGGAGAGTACAGAATACAATACATAATATGAACAAATTTGAGAGGCGGTTTCATGTAAGATTATTTTTGTTCAGTTAATTGATGATTTATAACAAAATAGCAAAGCAATTTTTGTTTCTAAAGGGTAAACTATAAGATATTTACATAAAGTGTAAAAAAATAAAAATAATTTTTTCTTCTTTTCTGACCTAAATGAACTGATTTTTACTGTTTTAGGTCCTTTATGTTCATCATAATAATGTACAATTGCTAAATGTCACAGAGATTAGAGAGACTAATAAAGGCAAGCAAATCACTAACGGGTCTCCTAAATTAGTTACAACAAAGAGCTGAATCTTTCACATGTGTGCGAACAGGGCAGCATGTGAACCTGACTCAGTAACGAGAGAAATGAGCCAAAGTTACTGCAAACGTTTGTGTGAAGCTTGTGGAAGTCAACGCAAATCATTTGTCCTTACTCTCGTACTGTGAAATTAAATTCTGCCAAAATGTAAGGGGGTGTAAATAAAATCTGGATTTTGTATAAATAGAAAGAAATTATCATGCTTATAATTATTCTGACATTAAACTTCCAGAAATATTTGTGCTATTTCTAATTGTATGTGGACATCGGGATACAAAACTACAACAGAAGTTTGATATTAAAGCTAAATCTGTCCAATAAGTTCATGGTTTCTCGATTAGGTTTGCTTAAAAGACTTGAATCGTTGAATGGGATTATATAAACTGGATAAACCTTAATTAATTGCAGTAGTTTGTGTTCTGGGACTTTAATAGGTTCAGTTTATTAGATAAAATCTATTCTTAAATGTAAGTCTCATTATTGTAATTGAAACCATTAACAAACTCTTTTTATTATGCTTATCTTATTATTTAGTTTTAATAGCCTGCCAAAAAAAAACGAATTAATAAATTAGTTAATAATGATAATTCAACATGCAAAAGATTTTTAATTCTCAACCTTTTTACGGTTCAATTTACATAGAAGTTGGTTGGATTAAGCTCTTAAAATAGTATCTGTATCTGCATCTTCTTATTTCTAACACATTTACAACTTTAAAAAAAGGGGTTACTGAACAAACCAATTAGACAAAATCCCCATGATTTATTTTGATCTATCTACTATGATCAGCATGAGGGAGACAGCAAAGCTGAGACGGTTGATTTCTAATTGGATTATTTAAATAGCCGACACCTGAAGTCAAATGTCTTCACTCACCGTCAAATGGAGAATCCAATTCATGTACAGTATGTATTCTTCCCACGCAAGGTATTACCTGACTCCTCTTGCCTAATTACTGTCATTCATCCTTTATCAATGAGAAGTTGTGGGAAGCCACTGCTGCCAGATGGCTGCAGAATTGCAAGCAAATGCATACAAGCAAAAATAAGGATATTTATTCCTTTGTCATATTTGACTTCTGTAAGGTAAGGCCAAGCATATTGGTTTGTATTAGATATTTCATAGTTTTCTCAGATGTCACGCACCACAGCATGCTTAGCCTGAGTGTGAGAGTGCAGGAATCTATTTGTTGCTGCCTCTGTGACACTGAGGTGATGACATATTTTATTAGCTGCTGTTCTGGGACCAGCAACAGTCTCACCTGAGAGCTCAGCTGAGGCTCTTTGTTCCTTCTCATTCCACCTATCTTTCTTTGGATCCTGTTTCTTCACATCACTCTGCCAACATTGCACCCATCTCATCCGCACGTTAATCCCCTCAGTTAGTCTTACTTCACTTCTGTCCTGTGCTTGGGTCTTCTCGCTACATCTCCAGGTACAGGTGACTGTTATCTGTAAAGTAATCCCTGGTTCGCTCCGCAAGCGCTCCTACAAGCCGGCGTTCTCTCATGACAAGTGGCTAATTGGATGTCACTAGTGAAAATGAAAGGTAAACTAACAGTAGATAAAGCTATAAAGCTGTCAACCCTCTCACTTCTGGCAAAAGAAGAGGATGATGGAAAGAAAGGCAGATGAGCTAGATAGGGTGTAGAGGTCATTGAGAAGATTGAAGACTGCTGGAAGGATGTTGAGCGGATGAAGGGATTGTGGGGAATTAGGAGCCTAGGCGACTGTACGGAGGACAAATGCAAAAGAAAATAAGAAGATGTGAGAAGAATAGATAGAAAGGATGGAGGAAAAAGTGACAAAGTGATGCAAGGCAAAGGCCACTGCTGCCGTTCCCTGTGGCCACTAATAAAACGCTCCAGTCAGATCTCTTGTGTGCACAGTCTTGCATGAGGAAACATACATACAAAGGGCAGTTAGACTTCCTGATCGATTGAACCGTACCCTACTCTGACGTCTCAGCAGACCAGAAGACGAATGAGCTGACCTACGAAGAAAAAGAAAAGAGGGAAGAGGGGAAAAACAAACCTTTGCCTTTTAAATCTCAGAGGTTTGGGTTATGCTGGTTGCAGGACGAAAAGAGCCACATAAATATATATAGATTTCATTTTTCTTAGTTATTATACCAACAACTGATAACGGTTTTATGAAAGAGAAAATCTTGTGCATTATTGGGTTTTCTATTTACCAGAGCATTACTAAAAAACATTTCTGTTCTGTTGTTCTTATGTGTAAATTAATAAATCATATAGCAAAAGTTGGTCATGTTGGAACATTGGGCAACATTATCTTTTGTTAAAGGTATAGGAGAGGATCTTCAGCTCATTCTCCTTTTCGAAACACTGGGCATGCGCCACCTCATCTCCAGTAACACCCCCTGATATCGGGAGCGCGCACGTCTTTTTTCTCAGCGAATTCCAAATAAAAGGCCACCTATTAGACCTACTGTAATTTCTGAGGTTGAAATGTATAGCAACTTTACTGCTGTTAATGCAATAGTACTAAGATGATAAAGATTTTACACAATAATAAGTGTCTAAAGTAGAGCTTTACATAGTCAAATCATGTAAAAAATCAACTGCCTCAGTGGCATATTATACGGGAATACTAATGAACCCCAACCTACAGTAAATCCAAGGTTGGAATACACAAATGTTCATGTTTGATCTGGGATATATAACAGCAAATCAGCAACAGACAGAAATACATAACACAATAATAACTTAATAGAAAAACGCCATAACGCCAAGAAAGCTATTATTACAGTTGAGAGCCAATTATGTTTATCCTAGTGTCTGGTAATGTTCATGTGTTGTTGCTCTACTGTAGAAGGGTCAAAGACGTGACACTTGCTTTTTCTGTCCAACAGAACTTTTCGTCTAGTAATAAACATTAAAATGAATCAAAATATAACATGTATGTCTAAAACTTCACTTATATATGGGCCCTCTCTTATTTCTTTAAACATGTTGGTTATTGATCATTTTTCTGGCATGTAAAGTGTGAAAACATCATGTGGCGCGAACGTCCACCTTTGACTTCTGTTTGGACAACTGGATTTGAATCACATTAAAACTATTTAAATATAATCCTTGAACTGTTTGGCATAATTTCAAACTTTTTTTCCATTTATTGACAAAGTCATGAAGTATTTGCACATACATTTCAATCATAATACACAAACAAATCTTGTCCGAGTATGTGCAGATTCTGAAATATCATTTGGGGTGACCATCAAGAAAATACAATATGGGACTTATATTTTGACAATCAAATAAACGAGGGTGTTATATCAGCCAGCCACACTGGGAAGGCCTCAGAGAGAAATGTTACAGCTCAGTAGTCTCTCTTATGTTTACAAATAAATCCTCTTTTTAACTGCTGCAGTGTATGCGTCACATTTGGATATCATGTGGGGCGACTACCCTAAAACTGTGAATAATGAGTTCTACTCCCAAACCGATATTTTGAAAGTAAATTTGTTAGGGATATATGGTTAGAAGTAGCTAGCTTAGATTCTATAGTTAACAGTTAGCCTGTTATATATATATATATATATATTTTTTTTAAAGTTGACCTGCCAAGAATGGGTAATGCTCACAAATGCTTAGGGTTAAAGAGATGCCTCCAGATTAAGTCTATAACTACACTAACGTTGTTATGCTGAAGTGTTTAATTAAA
>JAVLVB010000569.1:3285516-3300362 GCA_032876305.1 Orestias chungarensis | reverse complement strand
GTGTGTGTGTGTGTGTGTGTGTGTGTGTGTGTGTGTGTGTGTGTGTGTGTGTGTGTGTGTGTGTGTGTGTGTGTGTGTGTGTGTGTGTGTGTGTGTGTGTGTGGCCATGTATTTTCCACAGTGTGGGGGCCATTTTTAACAAATGATATGCTTATGGGTACCGACTGGTCCTGGTGGGGATTTAAGCTCGCACCAAGTACAGATGTTGTTTTTGGTTTCGAGGTTTGGTGTTTGACTGTGGTGTGAATTTAGTTAGAGTTCAATTTAGGTTTGGGTATGAACTGTAATTGGTTCAGTTTAAGGTTAGGCTCAGGGTTAGGCTGTAGAAGTTCATGAAAAATGAATGGAAGTCAATGGAATGTCCCCGCAAGGATAAGGAAACATAGCACTTGTGTGTGTGCGGTGTGTGTCAGACTGCTGCATGTGTGCCTCAGTGCACATCCTGGCTGCCATCCTGTCTTCTCCTCTGACCGTGGATTCTCCGGTGGAGAACTCCGAGCCTCACTTTCCCTTCCCATCTGCCCCGGCACCAGCACTTCGTCCCTCAGCTTGCTGCCCTGACAGGCAGAGTTGCTGGAGTGATTGATGACTCTGCGCTTAGTTTCAGTGTCAGAGTGTGGCTCCTTTGCTACCCACCCTGTGGGTGGGTCCCTGTCAAAGACTTCCTGTCAGGTCAGCTGCACTGTTCCCCACTTTCTTACCTTCTTTCTCTTTATACTGCTCTTCATTTCCATGCTGCAATTTCCCTGACTCTCCTTTATTTAGCTCAGTCAATGGCCAAATGTCAGTAGAATGGTTATCATAAATTGACTGATAACTTCTTTTGAGCGTCAGAATGAACTGAAAATTAACACGATCATACTTTTTAATTTGTGCACTGTGAATATTTAGGCGAAAGACTTAGCTACAACTTCCTTTTGCAGAGTGTGGTGCTGCCTTCTTTATACAGCAAGCTTTCTTGACTGACCCCGGTTCTGCACCATGCATGTTAAACATCTGGCCCTTTGAAACGAGGTTCATAAGCGATGCACTCTCAAGCTTTCTCTGTGAATGTAATTAGCCAATTAGTCTCCTCTTTATTAGAAACCAGCAACGGCAGTCATGCGTCTCTGCTAGCAGGGACTAGTTAGTGTGTTCTAATGAGCCTTTAGCTCCAAACTAGAAACCCCATCAAGCATTATTAATAATAAAGAGGCTATTTGTTCAGACCTTTCAGTTTAATACTGATACCACATAGCAAGAATTATTGCGATATGTTTATGAGAGAAATGAAAAATTATTAACCTTGAGCCCAGATTTGGTGAAGGTGACACTAAATCCAAGGATACATTTTATGTTACTGTGTCAGACGTTTACGTTCACTCTGGTGGATGAATCTTAATGATTCATTTCACTTGTTCCAAAGGATCCAAAGTTTAAAGCAACAGTTGAATCAAATCTAAACACGTGCCGCTGTCAGAAGGAAAAACAAAAATCACTAAAGCTCCAGCTTCCCATAAACCTTGATCATTAGCACAAGTGCCTTACACATGGAAGCTCGAAGGGAAACCAGTTTTTGATCAGCAGTGACTGAAAGTATGAATGTCTTTAATCCTGACCGAATTTTACAGATGATGGCAGGAAACCAACCAGTTTAAAAGTCTTGTGTGTAAATACAGTCAGGACGAGTGACGGCCGGTAGAGTTTTCTCCAGGCGGCCGGAAGTCAATTAGTTTAAATTCAATTTAGTTTATCTACATGGTGCTAATTCACAATGTATGAAAGTTGTTTGTCAACTGTGATTGCGATGTCTGACTGATCAGGTTACAACTCGTTAACCTCTAGCTTCTCCTGATGAGTTCTTCTCTGAAAAGGTATTTGTTGTTTAATTTTTCTTGTTGCATTTCTAATCTGTATCCCATCGTCTCCAACTTCCTTAACTCGACCTGTCAGGCGAACTTGACTGGTGTGGCGTCAGCCAGTCCTTTTACTATTTGATTTTGATTGAACTTCCTGGTCTAATTTATGAGTTTTGGTTTGGATTTTTTTGTTAGAAAGGTATTTCCCTGTTTAGTAATTATTGATATTAGGGGCACTTTTTGTATCATTTGTGTTTAGTTTTTTTGTTTGTTATTTTTCCTCTGTACTGTTTCTTTGTGCATAAACATTTTTCTAAATTCTTGTCAGGCATTTGAGTCCTGCCCACTCTGTTTTAATTAATCCCCTCCTAAATTTTACTGAGACACAGCTTAGCCTACTATGTATTCTCTTACAGGTTAATTTGAAACCTTTGTCATGTTCTACCAGAACCATGACAGATGATGGTTCAAAAACCATGTGGTTTCCAACTATCAGTGGAGATTTCTCTGTATATTTGGGCCTCTAGTTATAATTTAAATCTCATGTGGAAAACTGACAGCAAGCAAGGCAGCCAAATTCGTGTTTATAAAGGTTACTTTTTATTTGTTTTATCTCTTTAACTATGGCAGAAAATGTTCATTTTGAGCCCCAAAATAAAAGGATTTCTCTAAAACAATTTGTATGTTAGAAAATGGCTTTATATATATATATATATATATATATATATTTATAAAGATGTGGTTTAAAACATATTTTCTATCAACCCTCACTTACCAAACACATATAAAATAGGAAAGAGCGTAGATAGATTTGCATTTTTCCGGGAGACATGATATTAAAATTCTGTTGTGTTGGATAATAATGCAAGCTGTAATCATAACCGATTTGGTATGCTGATAAGAAAAGCAGTTTGCGGCAGGTGGATTTTTAAAGTATTTGGCGTAGGTAGTTTCTCAGCATGTTTCTGATCAAAGAAGCTATGGATTAAAACAGACATGAAAAGAGCCCTCGTGTTGCTGAAAGGCAGCTTTGAAAATGTATTCAGAAAAACCAATATTCAACGCAACAGAATAATAAATACAACCAGAAATTGCAGTTGCGTAGGAGTGGTTGTTTGGATGTCAGTGAGCCAAATAATATCACATCATCTGACTTTGTGCACCTGATCGCAAACAGAGGAAGAACAGGTTTGATTACAGAAATGTTATTCAGTCTTTTTTTCCGGTTGTTTTGCCATTTTTAATTTGTTTAAATTGTGGGTTTTAAATCTGGAAAATAACAGGAGAATTAATGAAATTGGTAAGATGAAAGTGAGTATTTTAACAACCTGTAATTTTTTTTGTTGGAGAGCATTTTGTTACTGTTTACAAGGAAAACACAGAATCTAAATAATAGTATAGACCAAGTAGTTGTTTAACTATTAACTTTTCAACCTATCATAAAATATTTCCATCACTTTTGTGATTATACATCCACTTACAGCTGGTTGAATGAGACCATTGTAATGGCCCGAGGGGGTCTGTATCGTTTTAACCGATGCCAAGTGACTTTGAGGAGGGCTGCAGAAACTCTGCCACACAAAACTACAAATGTGCTGACTGCTTTACGGCATACGTCACTTCCCCCGTTTCTTTTGAACATCATCATACGACATTTTTTCGCCTCAATTAGATTCATCACCTCATCGCCATTCATCCTTCACACACACTGAAAACAGAAACGTACTTCAATCCAACTGCAGGCGAGATTAGGATTTTACGACGCTATGCGGTAGTCCTGATGGGAAATGCACTCTTCCTTCAGGTTCATTCTTTTGTCCACTGGCTGCCTAAATAAACCAAAACTGAAACTTCTTTAGTGTTTCCTTCAAATCTAATCACTTTTCGAGCAAATTGTAAAAGTATTTCTTCTTTAAATAGTTATTCTTTCCTTAAACTTTTTAACAAATGCAACTATTTTTACTTGGTTGATTTTCCTAATAAGTGGGAAATTATTTGCATTAATGTGGAAAAAACATGGACAAAAAAAACAAGGGAAGCTTTTGAGCATGGCTTATATCAGATCAGTGCAAAATAAAAATAAAAAGCTTCTCTTTTTGTTAAATGCGCTTCTCCCTTCAGTAAATAAACTCAGAACTTATTTGCATTTGATCCAAATTTAACACGTCTTGAACTGCTCCTGCGGTCTGTTGTGGATAAACCAGCAAAATGGAGTCAGTTTGTAAGAGTTTATCTCAGCCACAGAACTGTGTGAGACACCTGGGACTCTGAGATGTGATTGCTCCTTCCGATTTCCCCCCACTTCCACCTCCTCACGAATCGACTCTCCACAACAGTTGGATGAGTGATGCCGTCCCTGCCTGGTTTTTGACTGGCAGAATAAAAACTGTAACCACAACACAAGTGCAGCGAAACAAACTGCCGACAACAACAAAAGCAGACAGACACACCGCAGCTATGACAGTGTACGACAGGGGAGATAAATCGGTGCACTGTTAGCAGAGATAGGAGTGTGAGCCTCAGGATGATAATAGAGTTAGCAGGCAGATATAGAAGTGTGATACCATAAGAGAAGATTCAGATGAATATGACCGTTCAGGAGGGGGGTCTCGGTTAGGAAACTTTGAAAGATGATAGCTGGCGAAGGCTCTGACTATGTGACTGAAAGCTTGACTGGGTTTAGAATCACAACGAGGGTTTGTACAGCAGAGGAAGCACTGTTGTGTAGCAAAGACCAAGCAGAAATGTTAAAGCTTTTAACATATTAAGTTGCATTCAAAACAACAGCAATTATTAATCAATAACCTACTATATATCTCTGTTTGTTAGAAATTGTGCATTAGGATTGGACAACAGTAGAAAATGGTGCAGTGGGAATTATTGGTAAATATTGCAATGAAAATAACAGCTGCGATATTAACCGATATGACTTTTAGAGCTTATGTCGGGTATGAATATCCGCTGTCGACTGAATAACAGCAGGAGAAATGTAAGTTTATTAAACTCGCAATTTATTAGCCAACCAATAATATACATACTGTAAAACATTCCTTTTGTGATATGAATATAACAAGCACTGATATTGTGATTACTTTTTATATTGCGCGGGCATTTACCTACCAGACCCAACAGTTATGAGATGCATGCTGCTGATTCTGAGTGTGTTCAAAATATTACCAGATACATATATGTAAAAAAAAACTGTTGCCTGTTAAAGGAAGAAGGCAAGGCAGATTCATTTGTGTTGCGTTTTTAATGTATATGACAATTCAAAATACTTTAAATAAAATACAGGAGCCAATACAAATGGTTTCAAAGAATGCATTAAGAACACAGACATAAGTAAGCACAAGAACAAAATCATTGACTAGTTACATTAAGGGTTATATTAACATTGTTATATGCACAGTTAAAAAAAAACTATTTTCAGCCTGAATTTCGACGTTAGAGATAAGTCTGCTGTTTTTAACAGCCTCGTTTTCCTTTTTTCTTCAGTTTTTGCAATGTCAGACAAAATCTTCTTGTTTTTGCATCAGAGGAATGTGCAGTTTCTACTTGTCTGTGTATAAAGGGATTTTGAGCATAAGTCTGTTTTTCAAAGACATAAGTTTTGAACAACTGAAAGGCAAGATTTAATCTTTCTCCAATGTTTATAACCAGAAAGTGGTGAGTGAAGAAGATAAGTTTAAAGATTGCCAAAAAGACACAATGACAGGTGAGCTGTGAGCAGCGAAAGGCAACAAAGACTTTGATGACGACCGAGAGAAGAAAAGCAGAAGGCAGGCATCCCCAAAATTACATTTCTACAATAACCAAATGTGCACAAGAACTAAAAGACAGAGCAAGCATAGTCAGAAAACAAAAAACAGCAATTCAAAGACGGAAAGCAAAGCGACAGGCAGCAAAGGGGGAGAGATTGACAGACCGATAGGGAGAACATGGAAATGCACGGCATCAGGCTGATATTGTCATTCTGTACAGCAGCCCAGCTCCAATGTGCTGATTATGAGAGCATCATTTGAGACTGACAACCTTGTTCCCACAGTACGGCAATCCAAACACACTCCCAGCCCCCCTCTTTCTCTCTCTGCACTCCCCCACCCTCTCACACCGAGCTCACACAATTGCAGTCTGATGAGAAGTGAATGATTGGAGGAACGAAGTGAAATGTGAAAGAAAAACAGAAATACAAAAAAAAACACCTAGAGAATCTAAAGATGGGGATCAAAAGGCTCTCTTTGTCAGAGAGCAAAGAGAATTTGTGCAGAACAGACTGGTTTGTGCCGGTGTATATGCAGATGCCTCCTTTGTGTGAGCGGCTGATTGGTTGCTGCCTGGCACACCATGCGGTGCGGAGAAAAAGTTGTGGGCTTGTATTCCTCCGTTTTAGTAATGAGAAACAAAACCTTAGTCAGCATTATTGCGGATGACTTTCCCGACAGTAATAAAGGTAATAAGATTTTTGCACCCAACATGGGGCAAAAAACTAGCTTTCATTTGCAACCTGTGTGTATTGACACCATTCAGTTTTCAAAATGCATTCAATAATCCATTTAAAATAGTTACAATAGCATTTGCATAGCTCCTTTTTCCAAGCAGCTGTTAGTCTGTACAAACATCACAAAACATATTTACCTTTTTTTTTTATCACTGATATTCTATGAACAGGTTTACATATATTATCAAACATATACAAGATTTCCATACTTGCACATCATTTAGATTCTGTAGTATAGTTCTTTTTAATTTGCTTATGTGACATTACAGCACAGTCTTAATCTTCCCATTTTATGATATCTAGCACGTGAAGACTGCTGGGGTAAGCACATGTGCGCAAGCACTAAGGATCCTTAATATTGTTGAGACATTAGTTGTCACTCAGCATTTTGCCCCCATGGCTTCACATGCAATTAGACACTCTATCAAGGATATTGGAGGCAAAGCATCACACAGCGGCGTCAGCCTGTCAGCCGGGTGCGGCTGGTGATTAGCTCTCCCCGGGAAATGTGCACACCTGTCCTTATCATATTGCACAGCATGCGCTTGAATGCTGAATCGAAGGGAAACGTGACATGCTGACGAAGCACTGGTTGAGGATGCTCTGCTTTGTCCTGCCATGAATTCATCCAAGTACCTAAAACGTGTAGAGCTATACTTAACTTCAGATGTAAGTAAACTGGTTTCTTAACTGTGTTTGACCTTGCGGCGTGTGTTAGTTTTATTTGTTTACTCTTGTTTGTTTAGTTTTAGCTTGAAATAATGTTAAATGTGAGGTGGAGATCTGCCAAAGTGCAATGACTGAACTATGTAATAAATACATGAAATTACAGCAAAGTGAGTTCATAAGACTTAGATGTTGAGGAGTTGTTAATTCAATTCGAATTTTATTCAAAAATACTTTATAAATTCTAAAAAGATATTAAATATTGTAAGTTTTTTCAAAGACTTTGGATGTTGATGGCTGTGGGCAGGAGGGATCTCCTGTAGCTGTCTGTATTACAATGAATCAGAGGACTTCTCTGATTCACTAAAGTCACTTTTTCTTTCTTCTGATGAATCCCTAATTGTACTGTTGCGTCTCCAGTGTCCCTAGAACAGAACCAGCTCTCTTCTTCAGGTCACTGAGCCTTTTTTAAGTCCCTGGCTCTGATACTGCTAGACCAACAGATGATCGCAGAGGAGATTGCACTTTTAATAGCAGACTATATGAAACGATATTAAAAAGCATAGAAGAGAAAGACCACATGGGAACCTGAAAGACAAACATTTTGGCATATTGTATATGTAGTTTGTTTTTCGCCTTTCAAACACATTGACGTTTAACTCTATATTAGTGGTCCTTGCCTACAGCTTATGCTGCATTTATAAGACCGGCGTAAGATCTCAGACGAACAACATAGATGTCACACAGCAGCACTTCTAAAGTTTTAGGAAGTAGCAATCGATCCCATCTTCTGTTGTTGGGAAACGGGAGCCGACTATATTATCACAAGATCATGAAAAAATTGAGACAGCTAAGGAAAGAAGCACAACTCAGCACTGCTTAAGTCATTGTTTGCATCCAGATCTGTTTTTTTCTGGAGCAACATTATGACGTATCTCACTTTGATTATGTAAAAATCGCATTTGTATCCAAAATAAACATAACTTATAGAAATTTTATAATTCTGCTTGCTTTGTTGTTTGTTTTCAGATTGCTTTAGAAAAGTCTGGCGCGTTTTATAAGTGCAAAAAAATTTTTAATTTGGGTCTCATTTGCCTGCTGTGGTAGCAGTGAATGTGAGCAGCTGAAAATCCGATTTTTCTCTACATGCTAAGGAAATGTTTCAGTCATGAGACTTTAAGTGCAGTACAGTAATAAAAATTCTGTTGTTTATTCGACACAAAAACAGGGTAAATACAATTTCCTGATGCAGGAGGAATTTTTACGGGATAGCTGAACATGTAGGAGTATTTTGAGATGGCTGTTGTGGAATTATACAATTTAACAGCTCATAAATGAGCGCAGATGTTTAATACTGACAGAGGGCAGGTAAAAAGTAAACACACTTTTCCCTTACATGAGAAACTTTATTTACAACAAAAATGCATGTATTCCCACCAGTCCAACGGGTTTTTTAAAGAAGGGAATAAAATGAAGCTCCAAGGCATGCATGCAGCTTCTACAACCATTTGTGAAAGAATAGATTCCTCTCTGGGGTTGTGTGAACTCAAACCTGTGTTATAAGGCTTGTCATGTTCCAGGGTCACTGTTAGTAGTTATATAACTAGGTGGAAGCGATTAGAAACAACAGCAACCCAACCAAAAAGTTGTAGGCTAAGCAAATTCACAGAGTGCACAGATGAAGAGGCATATTTTGTGCAGTCAATGGCTACATACCTACAAACCTGCTCAGAAAAGAGGTCAACAGAGCTTCACACAGAGGGTTTCCAAAGTCCAGAAGCTGCATCCAAATCATTACATCTCAAACTGCAATGCAAACTACTGGATGAAACGTATGTCTCTGCTGGACTCAGCAGTGCAAAAGTGTTCTCTGGAGTGATTAATTATGCCTCCCGCATTCCAGTTCACGAGTCGGAGTTAAGCAGTTGCCAGGAGAACGATTCAAGCCTGACTGCATAGTGTCAAGAGAAAAGTTTGGTGCAAATGGAATTATGGTATGTCTTAAAATAGTGACACATACTTCTTATAGAGTTTGTCTGTTTGGGGTTTTTTTATTCCGTCAAATATTTAGTTTTTATAGATTCTGCCACTGTAGTTCTTATTGTCTATTTTCTTAATTTATTCTGGGTTCCCCTTTCTGCATATTTTTACTCATTTGTTTTGATTATTTCTGTCAAGCTCTATTGAGGTTATCATTTCCTTGTTCAGTTATGTCTGTTAGTCTTGTCATATTCAGTTCACTCTCCTGGATTTATTGTTAGCCAGGCTTAGCAGTGACAGTTTGTTTTGTTCTTTAATACTTTCATGGTTTATTTTTGAGTTTTGAATACATAATTATGCCAAGTTCCTCCAGTGTTAGTGTTTAAGGTTTGTTATGTATTAAACCGTGTTTTCTAGAAGGTGTAGCTACATTAGTTTATTTCCTGATGTTTAGTTAGTGTTATGTCTCTTGTATGTTTGTATTTTCTTACATTATTGTCAGGGTTGTTGGGTTCTGTGAGCTGTATTCAGACTTTTTATTACCCTTTGCTTCTAAGAGGCAGGATTGGTTCAACCTGTAGCTGAACGGGCGTAATCAGAAATAGCACTTACAGGAATGGTTTCCCTGGGGCAGAACCCAAGGAAACCATTCCTACCCAAATGCACAGAATAAACGTTGCTCCATTCTGTTACAGACACATGTTCCATTCGGCAGCATCAAGCTAAAACACTGAAATTTTTCCAAGAAATTGAACCTTTATGTTTGAAACTAAATTATGACCAGTTGACCAAAAGGATTTAGCCTCGTTCTACATAATGTAACACCTATACAGGTTATGGAGATTCTAATGTAAACTGTAAATTGTTCTTTGTTTTTGTCAGATGTAGAAGGAAATTCACATCGGTCTGTGGAGAATAACATGAATGTAAAACGTCTAATAGGCATTTCTGTTCTCAGGTATTTGATGGGCATATTAATTCAACACAGGTCGGTTCCTAAAGTAGACAAGGTGTAAACAGTCACACATGGCCATAAATAGATGTGTAAAGCTGTGGATAATTGTGGAGCAAATGCATCTTTGGCACTGCTAGAGGAAATTGCTATTGGAGGAATTCAAAAGAAGCATTCTTTTAGAGATTGTCTTTACCTGCTGACATATGATGATTTGTTGCTTATGGGCCAATAAGAATTGCAGTTGAATCATTTTGGACTGATACAGATGGAAATACTAAAGAGAAATGAGGCTCTTGTTCAAGTTTAGGGAGGGAGCTGGCTGATAGGTGGGGTATTTCCCAGTCATCCCTAAACCAGTCATTCAAGAAGTTGTTAGTGAGTTGTAACTTAGAGCAAATATAACTCGTGGTGTAGACAAAGTTTCTGTGATTACAGCACAAATTTGTGAGCACCTCGCCTACTCTAAAGTCCTTCTTTTTCAGTATTCCTAAACATGCTTCCTTTGGTTTCCATTTAATCTGCTGGTAAATGTTAACTCAATGTTTTTATTATTCTTTTTTGACCAACAATCAGAATTCCTACTTTATGCCTAAAATGTCTCAGTGTTACTGGTCTAAGTTCCTGATTTCCCACTGTCCTTTGCTGGACTCATTGTGCAGTTTCAGTAGTCATTTAAAAGTCTGTTGTTCCTTTTCCAAAAAAGGTTTTAGCACCATATATTGTCCCAAGAACGTTTCAAGACTTAATTCGTGCTCCAAGTTCAGCAGAAACAGTTACAGGACAGATGCACTTGAAGAAAGCCAAACACCAAGATAGCCAGTTAACTTAGCCCCACAGTTAGCTTTAGCTTTTCATCTATCATATGTGTTTGACTTCAAAAACTTTATTATGGAAGAATGATCAAAATGTCCCATAAATACACATTTAAATATTGTGGAAAGCCTTTCCAGAATAGCTGAAGCTGTTAATGCTGCAAATGGTTAGCCAAAGATAATATAAAAGCCTTTGGGTCAAAAATATGTGATCTAAAATCACATCTTTGCTTTGAAATTTATGGAAAGGCTAGTTGATATTTAATAGTTTACGCATGTAAAATCTTCAGGATCTGTTGCTCTGAAACTGGGGTCTTCAACCCTAGTCTTCGAGAGCTACTACCCTGCAGGTTTTAGATGCATCCCTGCTCCAACACAGCTGAATAATGGATTTCAGCATGCCATGCCATTTATTTGATTCAGGTGAGTTCAGGCAGGACAACAGTGAATCTCAAAGACTAACGTTGGAGAAACATGCTCTGAAATATTTTCATAGACCGTTTAACTAAATTTAAACATATTAAATGATTTGACTTTATAGCAAAAAATGGGTAATTCCTAAAAGAAACAGTTTACATTCGCAACAGTGAACAACAAAGATTATAGGTATGCGTGACCTTGTCCGTCCCCCTTGTCAAAAACAGTGGAGAGCAATGGCAGGTTCCATCACCATCTGGTCCCAAGAAGAGGGAGGCATGGCAGTTCTCTCGCCACGCACGCCCACTCACCAACCCACAAAACACAGCGACTGACACACAAACACACACTCACACAAACCTCACTCCGAGGCCAAATTCAAGATCCCGCAGTACCACCAACATGGACACACACACACACGCCAACACACATGCTGGCACGCAAGGAGCATTCAGAAGTAAACATACAGGGACAGGCAGGCTTTTCCACCCACCATTTCTCCGAGGTGCAGTCCATCTGCTCTCTCCATAGATTTAGATGCCATTCCAATATGTAATATATTGGAATGCCAGCTTGGTTTGCAATACAGTTCCCTGAGGTGCAGGTGTCTGAGGTAGTCATAAACCACAACATGGACGCTAAAATCAGCCTATAATATATTTTGGTTATTTGTGGCATAGAGGAGTTTGTGTGTTTGAGGTACTTTACGTAATGTGTTGGCAATAAAACGTTGTCCTTCAGGGATCCCTGCAAAGTTTGTTTTCATTGCACTAAATATTACTGCTCCCTACATGTCTTGGCATCAATTTTTCAAAGGCTTAAAAGCTGGTTTCTACATTGAGAATGTTTTGTTTGCACCACAGAACAACTGTTAATCCAGTTCTTCAGCGGCAAAGATACGAGCAAAGCTTCAGGTCATAAAATGCCCTGAGGCATTAAGGAGAACATAGAAGTATTCGTGAATAAAATATAAAAACTGCTATTCAAAAGCAGATATGAGACGAGGACAGGAGATTGGACACTTGTAAATCCCGTTAACTAATAATAAACCATAAAAAAAGAACATGCCGAATGCAGGATGTCTGAGGCATGCGTGAAAATGAAACTCCTGAAGCATTTTAATTGCGGCGCTCAGTTCAAAGGGATGCTGAATGCCAACTGAGCTGAGTATACAGACGACATCAACCCACGGTACAGAGAGCTGTGAGCGTTAAGGTTGCTGCTGCAGCTTAAAACATCACTGATGGCTGTTTCACCCTCTAACTCACTAAATTAACTCCAAATCCATTTACTAGCGTTGCAGCTTAAGCCCTCCAGTTTGGTTCGGGTCTTCAGCGGTTTCTTCTAATTGAGTTTCTAGTAATTACCACAAGGCTAATGCATTGCAAGTGCCTTCTAAATCAGGGGTAAAGATTTTGTTTCAGACTACAAGAGCAAACAGCAATCGTATACATCAGGATGTAAGAAGGGGGCTTTTGGGATGTGCTAAAAAAGAAGACAAGTCACATGAGACCTTTGTGACAAGCAGGATCATCATGCCTCACACGGCGGTGTCGTGAAGTCCTGTGTTTAATCCAGGGTTTTTGCATCAGGGTGCCAAGAAGAGGTAACGTCACAGTCACAGTCCTGGATCTTTGTTGGCAAAATTTACAACAAAGTCTGATTCTGGTTATGTGAAGACTGTTGAAAATGTTAAAATATACGCAGTGTTGGACAAAATATATATCTGTGAGCTTCCGATTGCTTTTTGTTTTTTGTTTTTGCCGCACTCAAATTAGTAAACTCATATTCAAGTCGTTCAAGGATTCTCCTCGTAAATCAGAAAGCAGAAAAAAAAGTAACGTGATTATCCTTAAACCTGATACCTGATTGAGCATTATCCGCCAATAGTACTCGATGACTAAAAACAGTTAGTGTCACTTTTCTCCATGGCTTTTACTGTAGCAACCTTGTGGCAATTGTGAGAAAGTAGTAGGAGGCCTGCAAATAAACACACCCCTCTTTTTTCACTCATGAATCTGCTTGAGGTCTTCCTTCACTCAAAAGACTCCTTTAATTAAGCTTTAATTGCCTTATTAGCTGTGGCTATCGACGGAGGAGACAATGCAGTGAGAGAAAAAGGTCAAGCGAGGAAGACAGAAGGCGAGGAAGAGGCACAACTGGTGGAATAAACAAAGGTCAGTAAGGAGAGGAAGCAAACACGGACATTAAAACCTTCAATTACACAGAAACAGAAATATTTCTATAAGGCGTTAATGGCGGTTTCAGTTTACGTGGCTCCTGTAGGAAAGAGTTGTCAGGTGAAATGGAACACAAGGATAAACTCAGATACATGACTGCTCCTTCAAGAACAGGCTCAGAGGTGTGCGCAGGCAATTGACCCTTCACCCTGACCTCGGTAAGGCAGGGGAGATGAATGAGGCAAAAGAGAAGGCTGAGAGCAAAAGGAAGGGCAACAAAAAATGATAAATGAGAGAGGAATGGAGGAAAAGGAGGAAAAGGAAACCAGCACGTGGAGGGGGAACATATAATAGAAGAGAGAGAGAGAATAAAGGTTCTTGTGGGATTATTCAGCCTCTATTCTCATGGAGGTATTAAAAAATGGCTTAAAGGGTAGATGCCTTTGAGACCAATAACAGTAGAGAGATGTAGGAATTACACAAAATGACCTCAATAAAGAAAGCAATCTTAGCAGGCACAATATGGCAGAGGGTTGCACTTGAATCACACAACTTTGTCCCAAACCTAAATTAAGTTACTAAAGTATTGACTTCGAGCCCAACTTGACTTGCAGCCCCACTTTATATTTGAGCCTTTTGATTTGAAAATAATTTAAATAGATGGCATGTGTGATATTTGTGGTTGTGTGGTTCTAAATAGGCTTTTAACTTTCTTCCCAGTATTGCCAAATTTGTTGATTAGGAGGTATGGCTGAAAGATGACATAAAGCTTTCTAGATATAGTCAGCTGGATGTCCTTAGATAACTTTTTAAGCATTGGAATCTGGTTGAATTTGGCAGTGTCTGGATTATACTGACTATATTTATTTTTGTATTACTGGACATGAGTCAATTCTATTTGCAAGTGCAGAAACTTGTGAACTCTAATGGTAATGCATTAATAATAATAAAAAAAAGAGTTGTGTATTAATACGTCTAATGCCTCAAAGTCCACACAAAACTGTCCAAATAGAGCGGACTCCAACCTAGTTGCAGGTCAATATTTGCAGATTTTTGTTTGGATTGTGAGTCAGAGATATTCACACACAAAAAAAACTTTGGTATTCCCTGTTGTTTTTTTTTCATTGAGCATGTATGAAATATCTGAAGAAAAAAGCTGACATATCAAAGCACAATGATACTTGACATGTTTTTGGCTGATGCATGTTATGAGGTGTTACCAGGTGTCCACTGTGACATACGGGTAAAAACACAACCTGTTGCCTTTTGATATCACTTGTTAAACTTTGCTCATCTCTGTTGTTCAGGTTCCCTCTGTTGTAATTTTTCATCAGATGCTTGATACAAATATTAATTTCATCTCATGTTTTCAGCTGTTCTTTGTAAAAATACAGTTAAAATTAGAAACTCATATAGATTGTGTAAAGGCCATGACCTATGTTTATGTACTCATTTAGCAGATGCCTTTATCCAAAGTGACTTACAAATTAGGCAGTAGTT
>JAVLVB010000569.1:3272967-3285416 GCA_032876305.1 Orestias chungarensis | reverse complement strand
ATATATATATATATATATATATACACTATTAACATACACTATATATATATATATATAGTGTATGTAAACAGTTGAAATATCTGCATCTGCCTATTTTGAAGTCTGCAATTTAAAACCTGAACTTTACTTTGCAGGCTGTTGGTGGTGCAAACATCAGAACCAAGAAGTGATTTTGTCCTTTTTACTGTCAGGTTTTACCTAATAATAATTTCAGGTTTACTCAGTGGAAGCAGAAAACTTGTAAAACCCTGATTATATATGAAGTGTCCAATGTAACACCTGTAGCTAATGTAATTCTCCAGCTGACATTTTAATCTCTATTGAACTCTGACCAATCTATCTGTTGCTATATGCAACTTTACCTACAGTGAAGTGATATTAATAACGGATGTCAGTGAGAGTAAAACTCTTATAGGTTACCTTTTTCTTGTAATGTCCCTTTATCTGTACAGTCAGGTGCTTGTCTTATGTTTTCTTTAAAGGCACATCTCAGTACTCATGCTAATGCGAATTTGCACCTACTATATGTGCTGTACCTGTCACCAGTATGGGTGTTTGAATAGATGAATGTGCAAGGATGAGGAGAAATCATTCCATCAGGGAGGAAGCAAGCTGCCTTACTTCTTCTTCAATCCCCTAGCCTCGTTACAACCCACTCAGTCAATCAAGCATGAATCCCGAACACAATAACATGCAAAGCGCTTTGTCTGTGTGTAATTGGCCTTGCCAGGGGTGTTTTTCTTAAGCGGTTAGCTTTACTAGCCTTGTCAGACCGCAGCCAGCAGCACAGTCCAAGACCTGCAGCTGGCTAAGAGAGGATGGTTGTAGATGATGGATGATACATAAGAAGGTGTTAAGAAATACAGATTTTAAGAGTAGACCTTAAAGCGGTTTCTGTGTGGTTTTGGGGTTTTGTTCACATCGGTTTTGTGAGCAGTCATGCAGGAATATTCCTTCGTTTGCCATCACACGTGTTCCCCATTATGAGAACCAATCCAACATCCTATTTCCCCATCAAGAGGGGCTGCTCACCGAAAGGCGAGACAAGCGAGGGATAACACATTGGAGCAGAAATATCGTGGACCCCGTCTGCGTCCCAGGGGTGACGCTGTTTGTTTGCAGTGATAGGTGACACGGCTGACTGACACTTTCCTGAAACCAGACAGCCGATCTACTGAAATTGTGCTGTGACATTGTTGATTAAGTGGACATTCAGTTTTCATTGTTTGCGTTGTTATGGTGTGATGGGTTCAGTGGTGCAAGAAAATGCAATCTGAGTGTGTGTGTGTGTGTTGCAAGAATATTTCTCTGTGTTACATGTTCCTTCCAAGGGCGTGCGACAGCAAAAATCAAAGGACTGCATTTGACTTGGAACCAGAGCCTTGTAAGATTTCAGTCAGACCAATAACAGGCACCTGCAAAACCTCAAGATGAGCATCAGCAGTGGAGTGCTGCCATCTAGGGGTAGACTGCAGTCATTCAAGTTAATTGAAATGGTGTTTGTATGATCTAGCCAAGAGTTCCACTTAAATTAATCCAGTATTTAAAACTCGATAATGATGTTGCTAGTACTTCCAACTACAACAATTAGAAATAGTAATAATAATCATTATAATTAGTAATAAAAGAAACATATGCTATAAATTGTCAAATAAAATGTAAAAAAACATATTGCAGTATTAGGTATTTATACATTTTTGTAATTTTTATTATTGCTATTAGTTTTCGTTGCTATTATTATTTCTCCAATCTCATTGCACAATGTGTATAATGACAATAAAAAGGCATTCTATTCTGTTCTATTGTTTTATTGGTGGTAGTAGTATTCATTTTATTATTTCTTTTATTTTAATTTCAATTTAAAAACTTGAATGTTTCCATCAGTACATAATTATGGCTTCTGTACAGATTTGGATATTTATCTTGTTTTTTTTCGATTGTTTTCTTTTGTTTCCCTGGTTCTAGTTTCTTAAAGTCTGGTAACCTTTTACATACACTATTGTGGAAAAGATGGCTTAAACAAATACTCTGCATTACAGTTAAATTAGTCAGAGTTAACACACCAGGAGCAGGGATGTGTTTTTGTTCTCTCTCTTAATAAGAATTAAATGCACGCTTTCTGCCCCCCTGCCTGTGTCTCCACCTCCTGCTCCTACAGCCTTCCCCATTAGATCAATAGCTTTGTTTGTTGCAGCACCGCCTCCCAGTGTTTTCAGTTGTCCCTCACTGCAGGAAGTGAATTGGATGTCCTGTCCTGTGCAGTGGTTATGCTGTGAATCAAAAAAGCCAAATTAAATTTCCTAATTGGTTTCCTTGGGAAGGGTAAAACAGATTTAAATTGATTACCGGTAATGGCCTTTTTGTGTAACCACATTGGCTTCTGCTGTTTGAGGAGGATTTAGCAAAACCAATTAATTTGCCTCACCTTTTACGTGCCCTACTTCTGTCTGCCCTTTGTTTCTGTCTGGGAGCTTTTTCATCGTTTACTTTTCCCGCTCTTTAATGCCCTACTTCATACTCACAGAAATAAAAGAAATAATGAAGATAATGTCACTGGATAACAATCACTCAAGCCTAATTGGCTGAATACTGTCACACTGGGGTGCTGATAAAATGGGAAGAGGTAATTTTTTTTTTTGTCTTTTTTATTTATGCTGTTAAATGATTTGCCTCACAAAAGATAATTTAAATCCCTCATTCAATCACTTTGCCTGTGGATGTTTGTTTCCGGACAGCGTCTCTTTCCACATCTGCTGCTTCAGCTGAGGAAGGTAAAAGAAAGACGTTAAGGTCAAATTTTGTTAGACAAGCTGATTAAATTGTTAATATGTTCCCCATCTTCCCGTATCCTCCCTCTATGTTTTGCACCTCCATCAAGCTTTATCACAACCAGACCTAATGTGACATTTAACAAATGCAGGCATCCATAATGACTTCATTAACTGCACCTATGAAAGTATTGTAAATGATTAATATAGGTTTTGGCAACATCTGAAGAAAAACAATTTACAAAGGTCCATCTCTAATTAAGCCTATTAAGATCTCATGTATAGCCTGGATTGGAACGAACAACCGTGTTATTATTGGACCTAAAAACAGGAGCTTCAGTTAAACTACCATTTAGTACTTAAATCATTCAGACAGCCATGTCAAAATCTGTCCTTAATCAGCCTAGTTTAGAGCATATCTGAGAGAGAAAAAGGTTAATTGCATAAGAAATTCTGCATCCAAGAGTCACAGACTGAGACGCGGAGTTCCACAGTGCTCTATTTTAGGTCTTTTTCTTTTATTTATACTTGTTACCATTAGTCAGCCAAGAAAGCAGTTAAGGATCTGCATGAGGATTTCCTCTTCTGTCTTCTAAATATCCTTTCAGTCAACATAAGTTGTCCCTATAATTGTTTAACCTACTGACCCGGACTGAGAGACCAGAGGTTTAGGAAACCTTTGCAGGTGCTTTGAGGTTATCATCTAATTAATCAATCAATTGATTAGTGTTTTCATGATATCTAAGCCACTGCCTTGATAAGTCTTTTTATTTCCCGTTTAATTTGAATGTATGTAATTTTATGTAAATACCTCTTGCATTTCCCCATTTTAAACAGTTTGTTACCACCACATTTCTGTTGATTTTTATGACTGTTTTTTCTTGTTTTCAATATTTTCCATTCATTTTTGCATGGAAACTAGTTAATAATTAAAACAAGTTATAAGCAGTAAAATTAATATCTGACTTTAATCTGCATCAAAGGATATCGACTGTACAGCTTCTACTAGCTAAACTACAAGTAAAAATCCTTGAGCTTTGCAAATGACAGTAAAAAGAGGCCAGACATTATTAAGGAATTTCCTTGGAGCTTGCTTGTGCGAGTGTGTTGCCAGTATGCCCTAACTAGCAGGAGTAGATGATATCTCAGAACAGCAAACAAGGATGTCCCAAAGCTCAGCAAGAGTGCTCTGTGTGGAGGATGTGAGTCAGAGACTATTAGTAGTAAGAAAATGAACAACAGAGCACAATAAGGAGAAACAGGCATAAAACTACCCTTACAATGATCTAGGCAACACAGTGAGTTCAACTATACATGTAGGTATCAGAGTAAATCAAACAATAGATCTAAAATTCAAATGCAAGATCAGCTACAGATAAACCAATCTGATTAAGTAATATTAGATTAATTAAAAATTTAGTAGGTTTTATAATATTGCTAAGGTTTTAATGAGCTTTTTAGAGTTACTATTTTAGGCATTCAGTTTATACAACACATAAATACTTGAGTCATCTGTCATTCTTTACATTTTGCTTCCAAAGATGAACATTTGGAATGAATCAAATGGATGGACAGATGTAATGAAGAATGGACAGACGGATGGATTGAAATAACCCATTTAGTCAAGTTGAGTGGTCAAATATCCAAACAAAGTAGCATTATTCATATAGTTTAGACTGTGTCACAAAGTTTAAAATCTTTTGAGATGAGGAAATTCACGAAGATTGCTTAAAATTAAAATTAAATGTATAGCTGGTAATTGTTTGGTTATAGACCTATGGATCTATAGGTGGATGAATCAATTCAATGTTAAATATTGGCAATGAACCATTTGACCGCGACATAGCAAAGACCATACCAGCAATGATTATATCCAATGACACATTTTATTTCCTTACATTCATTTACAATTCTCAAAAACAACAGTTATTTTAAGTGCAGTGGTGCAAATCGTCATTGTGTTTCCCTCAAAACTTACAGAGAAGAAGGAAATGTGTGTGGTTTAAGTACATGACTTGGTTGCTCTTTAAAAAATAAAAAAAAGGAATTACAGCAAATTAGATGTCAACATTCCCCTTTGTGGAGAAAAATTATAGATCTGCAAAAAATAATAAACAGAAATAACAATTGAACAATAAACTACAAAATGAAGATAAACATGAAGAGTTTAAAGCCCAATTTTTTTAGCTTTTATTCTAAATTTTAGAATATTTCTTAAGCATTTTCACCTGACAACAAGCAACTCCAACCTGTTCAGACCAGTGGATAACTGGCTGCGGTGGCGACCCCACACAGGTTGTGTTTGTTCCTGGTCATCTTGATGTATCCTTTTGTTCCCCAACTCACTCCCCAGCTGAATAAACATACAAATAATAAAGATTTGCGTGTAAAAATAGGTTGGCTTTAAACACAAACTGTTTGTATAGGTGAGCGACATGTTTACCTGTTTTTAACCAGCCAGTAATCCTGTCCGTTATCACTGCCATAACCAACAGCCAGCACTCCATGATCCAGCTCTGTGCTGCTGCAGTCGGGCTCTTCATACACACCTGGAAACACAAATGAACCGGTTAAACTAACATTTAACTGTGAAGGAATTTCCAATAATATTTTCTTTGAATGTATTAACCCATGATAACCTGATTCATAAAGCTGGAATGATGAATGTGAGGCATCAATGGCAATAGAGACTGGTCCAATTGTGGCCACAGCCTCCTTCAGGGCATCTTCATCGCCTTGCTTCACATCAACATACCCCGTGCACGTGGCTCCAATGTAATTAGGGTTATAGCGGCACTCTCCATCCTACAAAAATATATCACTCAGTAAGTTTCTATGCAAATACAGAAAATATGATTACATGTCAATCTTTTTTTTTATTTTACTTAGTTGCGCTGATATTAACATCTGCTCACCTCTCAGGAGCCCAGACTATGTATGCTCTGTCTTTTGGAAACCTATAAGGCTTTTTTTAATGATTGTGATGAAAATGTAATGAATTAGTATATATTTTTTAGCCACCAGTGCCCACAGACCCTGATGAAGATGAGATAATTTCATAATTTCATTCTTTTTTTTTTCTGTTTTCTTTTTTAGAAATCTGCCAAAAGCTGATTTGTTTTCTCATCCTATAAATAATACTTTGCAACAGGAATTGAGCAAATCTGGAACCTTCAAAACCTTTGCAACAATGAAACTTTTAATGTTTTTGTGACACAAAAACACTCTTATACATAGTTTTTTTTTCTTTTTGTTTTCTAACATTGCAATTTATTTCTTAAACTGTATGACAAAAATATGTAAAAATATATGTAAAAATATGTAAAATGAAACAAAAATGAAAACTGGTATATTTTATATATTTTAAGAGAAGGTTATTTATTTAAAAATATATGTTTTTTTACTTGCACAAAGACTAATGAAAACAACCAGTGTTAAGAAATTTTCTGTAAGAAATACAAATAAGTATTTTATTTTCAAATCATGAATTTCTATTCTTTTTAAGGGCAAATGTATGTTTCTGTTACTTCCACAAGATGGCAGCACTGTCCACTGCTTCAGGCTTCTATCTTTCAATAAATTGACTCTAAAGTTGACAATTGTGATTCTTGATTACTGGTTAGTTAAAATTTAAAAAAAATCATTAATTCCCTCTTTACCTCTGCCTCATAAGGGTAGGATTCCTCCGTGTCTATCCCACCGTTTGCCTGGATGTACTTGAAGGCGTTGTCCATCCAGCCACCATTGCATCCCATGTTGCCATAGTCACCGGAGCAGTCAACCAACTGCTGCTCACTCAGAGACACCAGCTTCCCAGTCTTCCTGAAGGTTTGTCCCTCAAGGGAGCCGGTCTAGGGACAGAGCGTAACAGTCAGGACAGTTTCCTAAAGTTAACTCAATTTAAAAGAAACCTTTCCAGGTTATTTTGTTGCGTACTGTGCTGAAGGCCCAGCAGGAGCCGCATTCCTTCTGATCCTTGACATCTGTAACGTATCCCTTGTCCCGCCAGTCAACAGCGTTGGGCAAATCGGTTCCCTCGGGCAGCCGGAGGAAAGCAGAGCCACGACGAGGCAGGGAAGCATTGAATGAGCGCAGACAGCCCTGAGAAATCACACGCTTGTACTCTTCGTTTTCCTAGAAGGAAAGAACAGAGTTCAAAGTTTCATCAGACATATATATGGATGTATGTATGCAAACAGATCTCGGATAAGCAGAAGACAATGGATTGATGGTTGGATATATTATATATATATATTATTTGATGTATGTATGTTTTTAAAAAAATCTATGTATGCAGCCAAAGAAAGCAGTGACAGTAGAGGCTTTCTGCAAATACCATGTCGGCAAAGTAGGTCATGCCAAGGCGGTATGTCTTGATGCCCTGATCTGCCATGATGTTGTGAACCAGAACCAGTTTGCGATTGCTGACCCAGATTTCCTTGCGCTGTGCCTCCTCTGATGGAGAACTGTAAGACCTTCCTGTATTAAAGAAGCACAAACCATAAAAAATAAGAGTAGAGATCTTATTTTAATTCACTCATAACTTTAAACATGTAAGTATCCTATCGGAGGACTCGAGAACTCACCAAACTTCAGTTTCCAGGCGTGGAACTCGAGGTCTTCCAGGGAAATGCTGGCACAGCTGGCCACAGCCAGAGCAGCAGCAACAACAAGCAGTAACTTCATCTTGGCTGAACACAAACAGGTATAAAAAAAACAAATCTTGTGGTTAGTTGAAGGAAACCACACAGGTTGTAGACGATCTCTTTTACTTCAACCTTTCTTTGTTTCTTCACATACACTTCCTTGACGGGGGTTTTGATGTTTGCAGCTCTCCACAGAACTTTGGTTCTGCAATCTACTTTTATAAATGTCTCTTATCTGTTTTTCTCACTCATTTTCCCCTATCTATTACTGTTAAAATATAACAGGATGTATATGAGGTTGCGTGTCTTATCTGTTCCGTTCCCACTTACCTGCACCTATCTTTGTTTCTTGGCTGAAAACAGATGTATTTCTTCTAGTGGGTGACAGAGTTGTGTTAGAAAATAACTTCTTATATAGATGACAACGGTTATGACTGCTGTATTCCAGTCAGGTGGTTGTCAGGAGCCTATAAACAGAAAAATAACAAATAAGGCACTTAAACAAGTAAAAGGTGGAGTTACAAGACATAAGAAATCTGCATGATGTTAAATATGTTCCACATCAGCAAAATAGGCTGTTACTCATTTGGAGTTTCGGTGAAAACATAAGCAGAGGTTACTCAGATTTTACAGTAACATGTGATTTTAAAGTGTTTTTACTTTGACTACCACAGCTGGGATTTCCTGCTGCCTTCAATCAGTCTCTGATTCCAGTCAGATAAATGGGGATTATTCTGCGTTCCACATAAACTGCGTATAAAAATAAAAAAAAGACGTTGCAGGTGCAGACGGATGCTCAAACCCACATGTTATGAATGAAACCTATAAGGCAAAACAACGGTGCCTTGAAAATACTGAACATGCAGAGCTGAGGCGTTTCTGTTTCCTCAGCAGACACCCACTCAATGAGTAGTTACATGAATTCTGAGTGTTTACATGAAATGTACCTCCATCTTCACCTCCTCAAAACTTCCTGGATTGAATTAATTTAACTGACTCCACCCTAATAGATGCTGTCTAATTTATTTTTTAAAAATACACTTCTGCAACTTTGATAAGGTTTGAAAGGTTGGTCTCCAATCATTGAAATACAGAGAACACACTCTAAAAAGAAGTTTTAGAAATTAGCTTTTTTGTAGCTTATGATTTATCTTTTTTATATTTGTACAAGACCAAACTTTCTTTCTTTTTCTGTTTTTAGCTTTAACGGATTTTAAACGTTACGCAAGCTCTACTGTTAAAATGTGTGGAAATGAACATAAAGGCTGAGATTAAGAAAGAGATTAAAAAAATCTTTTAGGGTATCTCTCTGCTAGATTTGAGGTTTTTAACATTTTTCTTTACAAACAAACCTTGAGCATAGATATGGGTGGAGAGAATCTATGAATATCAATTCTTAAAGATTTCCAAGCTAAGGATTTCTGGAACTTGGTCTTTCTAACACCTGACTATGGTTTAAACATGAAGAAGAATAGTTGTTCGTAGGTAGGGGTATGAGTGGTATAAGTGGAAGCAAAAACATCAACCCAGACCTCGTATCTAATATGGCTACCTGACATGTTATTGACAGACGATGTTTTAAAAAGCCACACAAAAAGCAGTTAATATGTCATTACAAACTGGACTAGAACGTTAAATCTGTTTATCATCTTCTACACTATTTGAAAACATGGAGAATTTATTCATAAAGATAGTTTATATATATCCAAAATGAATACTGCAAAATTTTGCTAGGTGCTCCTCGAAGTTGCACGGAGCTTTATGGTTTTTGAAATACAGTTGGCCCCATTGTTTTTAGTTTACCGTGTTGCATCCCAGAATGCAACACAACTCGGGCTACAGGTAGGGGTTTGGATCAAGCTTGTAGTCTACACTTAGTACTTGTATCACATGTCATTCACACCACAAATCAGCTGCTTGTTAGGAGTCGCACTGAGGCCACCTCCTCCAGAGGGTCTTGCTATATTTGTTCTGGTCTGAACCCCAGTGTGATGGCTGTGTTTACATGTTCACATACAAACTGCTCTAAGGGGGAATATAAAGCAGAATTTGTTTAAACTGACTCAATACTCGAACTAACCTCTGAAACTATACTTACATTAAATCAAATCATAGCTAGATCCTTATTTTTACTCTGTAGATGAATTCTGGAAGTGGGGATAACGGATTTAAAGCTTATACAATACAAAGGCACATCACATTAAAATCACATAATTTCCTCTATGCTTGTCTTACATGATATCCAAAAAGTTTGTCGTTTTATTGTGACAAAATTTCTTTTACAAGCCAATTAACTAATCTGCCTGTCTACCTGATGGATGTCACAAGGCTTTTAGTATCATGACAGACTTTAGACCATAAAGACAAAATAAAAGGAAAGGTAACTGATAGCCAAGCTAAAACTTTAAGATGACATTATATTAGTTTGCTTTCTTGGATTCACTCTTTCTGTTGATGTCCTGCTATAGTAAACAAACATACACAAACTTAATTCAAGAAATTCAAGATTTTTATCTCTGTTCAAGCTTTCTCTGATTAAACTTTTTATTTTGCAGCCAGGATGCAAATTGACAGAAACATATAAATCCAAACTCAAAATAAAATGTTTTAAACTAATCTATATTGATTATTACTTATTCTGTAATTCCAGTACTTCTTTCTTCTAGGGGGTAATAATTTACTTTTAATGCCATAATGAAGCATCATTGCCCAAATTCTGAACAGAAATGTGTCTCATCGGTTGTTAAAAAGACCTGGCTGATATTCATGAGCGAAGGTTTAACTTACAGGAACTCGTCAGCAAGCTTGCCCCAACCCCAGAAGTGGATCCAGGTGGGTGCCAGGGTCTTCCTAGTCTGGGTGAGATTTATCTCTTACTCTGGTTGACTATATCGTTAGATTGACACAAGGATTTATTTGTGTCAGTCAATATAGTTGACTGCACAATTTATTTACATGGTCTTAACTGTCCACTATAAGTAAATTGTTCTTACAGCCAAGCAAAAAACATTAATAAGACAAACAACAGACAACATCACAAGGAACCTCAAGGGGAAAAATTAGACTGAAATAAAAAAGGAATAAAATTTTAAATCTTCGATTTAGGCTTATATTTTTGGTCACTTTTATGGAATCCATTATACATCTTTAAAAAATGTTCATTAACCTTTTACCAACTCCAAATGACTTGAATTTGAGAAAAAGAAAAATCTTTATTTATTTATTTTTTTACCTGATCAGAACATTCACTTAATGTCAGTTTTTTGTTGATGACAACATCTGGGTATTTATACCAGTTAACACTCTTAACTGATTCCCCAAAATCGTTGGTGCTTCCATGACATCTTGTTTTAGGCAGGAACTGTCAAACAGAAATCGTCCACCTCATGACCAGGGGAGTCTTGCTCTCCCTGTCCATTAACAGGCTGACGATTACTATGTCATCTGCAATGACTGCTTAGTTGTTGGTGTTACAATAACAATAAAGTAGAGATGACACCCGTGAGGATAGAGCTCCTGCACTAGCATCAGTCCTACCATTAAATATTACTCATACTCTTACACCTTAAGAATATGAACACCTGTTTTCCTTTAATATTATCCAACAAATTGCCACAGAACAGCTGCATTTATGATAAGATTGCACTGAACACTGGTTACTAATAAGCTAATTTCCATGGTAATTGCCAAATAAGTGTGAGCCGTATAGAACCTAGTTTATTAAGATTTAGTTTTCAACCATCAACATGTTGAGAAACCATCACCTATATTATGTAGAAGAAGCATCATACGGTCTTTCTTGTGTGTAATCACAGTGGGAGTCACGAGTACGTCTATATTACGGTAAAGGTTGTGACTGATCTGGAGTTCTACCAATGATTTACCTCAGCTCTCGTGAGGAAAGAGCAAGTCAGGAGTCAAAGTAGTCACACTTAGATAAAGAGATTCCTGCTTTATGTATCAAAGTTCTGTAAAGTGCTTAGAAGTAGAATTGGAGAATGTCTTTTAGAGCATATCAGTGCAAGCATAGTGAAAATACAGAATTTGTTCTCAAGAAGCAAAACTGAAACTAAGGGCAAAAGAATAATCTCCCCTCCTGCAATTTCCTCGGCGTCTCTTACGTTGTTGAGCACATGGTTCTAACCTCATGTTTGCTACTAGGTTATTGAATGAACTCAAGAAAGATATGTTTTTGACCATATTTTCAATTTTCTGAAATAAATTCCCCTTTCCTAATTAAAGGCTTTATATTAGTTCTTTCTGAATGTTAATATGTATATTACATCATGTGACCTCCATTCCTTAATGATCATGTGACATGTTCAGTTAAAGTTGTTATAGTCAGACTGTAAACTGTGACTAAAGCTAACTGGTCAGTAGTTCTCAGGGAAATTTGGGGACTAACACTGACTTCCTCCTCTAGATGATTACAGTAAAAAATACAAACATCTAAACCATCTCTGCTTTGTTATGCTTATCATTGTTTGTTCTGCTTTTTGTCACTTGTTCTATTATTTTCTCACTCACCAGCTGACAGGCAAAATGTATTACACTCAAGCGGGCACAAAGGAGGCTTTCTTTCTAGTCAAGCTAACTGGAAAATCTTTTCTTTAATTATGTTGTGACTATTAAGTCACACATCAAACATGATTAAATTGTGATAACAGCAACTCGCTGCTTATCATAGCTGCAACCTTCAGCATAGTGAAACAACTTTTTCTTGTGAGATAATAGTTGCTATGGTAAGAAAATACCACCAGATAGCGGCTTTTCTTAAAGGCTCAAGCATGATCATCAACTCTTCCATGTTTGACCGATTTAACAAAAGTTGGTGTTAATACTGGTATCATCTGTTTTGTTTTGTATTTTTTGACTGCTAGGAAACACACTAACTTGCTATTTTATTAGTTTCACATGGATTGTGAACCTGTGCGATATATATATATATATATATATATATATATATATATATATATATATATATATATATATATATATATATATATATATATATATATATATATATATATATGTG
>JAVLVB010000569.1:3254919-3272867 GCA_032876305.1 Orestias chungarensis | reverse complement strand
TGTGTGTGTGTGTGTGTGTGTGTGTGTGTGTGTGTGTGTGTGTGTGTGTGTGTGTGTGTGTGTGTGTGAGTATGTGTGTGTTATCTGGAAAAAAATAATTTAGATTTTTGCCTGATTACTTAAGAGTAATACTTTAATTTTTGCCATACATCTAAAATGTTTTACATCTAAAATATGGTTGCAACATTAAACCTGATCAGAGAGCAGGAAGAGAAGATCCAAGTGTTACGTTATTACAAAAATACCAGGAGATGGCAGCATTTCCCAAAGAGTCCAAGACCTTCCAGACCATTTCAGAGAATGGTACAAGCTTATGTGAGCAATATGATATAAAATTAATCCCTAGTTCCTCTCTCATATCTGTTACATTTAATCAAATAAATAAAATGTCAGCAGTATAAGTACCAATAAGTAAATTACCATGGGGACTTTGTCCAACTGTTCATTAATAAGCAGTTAACTTGGCAAATACCTACTTTATACAGGGCTTAGGACGGCTCAAAAATATAATGTGACAAAGTTTTTGGAAACACTCTAACTATGTTGGACATCTGCGATGATCCAAAGTAGATAGAAATGTCCTTCCGAAAAGACAACAATGTCTCAGGAAAGCAGTCCCTTGTAATTTCATTACCCTGCACATTTCTAGAGCTTAAAGTCAATCACATTTTTGGCCGCTGCAAAAGTTGAAGTCAAAAGTAATTTACCAAACTTTAAAGTGTGACAATTGCTCGGTTCATGCATGGCTTTGCACGCTGTGTAATTTGATTATCGGATCAATAACAGAGCTACATTTGATGCATTGCTCGGATGACTTAGTTCTTCTCGAGTTGCACATTGCTGGCATTCAACACTCGTTCCCACTTTATAGGTGACAAAGTGTGAATGCAAGCAGGAATTCAAATGGAAGGCCTTCTAAATTAGATGAGTCTCAAAGCAAAACCTTTGTCGCATCTGGCTCTGCTGCGGTCTCTTCGAACATCTGTGCAGTCCCTAAATTTAAAAAGCTGACGAGAGGTCTTCCAATTAGCATTTGTCGATCACACAAAATGTTTTAATTTAAAGAAAAAGACAAGGAAGTGAAGGATGTCTAACTTTTAACAGAACCATAATTGCCATATACATTCAGGAGATGTTGCAATTAACCATAAAAATATTTATTGACGATACAATCCTCTTGGACAAAAAAATTAAAATAATTCACACAAAAAAGCCTAAAATATTCAAGAGGTCCAAATTTAAAAACCACAACGGAGCCAAGAAATTATTTTAAACCAAAGTGGAACATCTTCATAGTAAAAATACAGCTTTTTCCAAGAGTTTGTGGATAAATATGATCTGAAAGTATTTTAAACAATATCCTTGAGAAGCTACACAATAACCACATTGCACTTGCTGATCTGGATATGTCCATTTGTAGAAACATCAACTGAACCACAAAAATCTCAAAACACTGGCCAACCAATCATATTAGAAATACTCATTAACTCATTAACACTGATAAATAAAACATTTTAATTTTAAATCAAATGTTTTTTGGGGTTTTTTTTGTGTGTTTTTTTTTTTAGGCCTTGTGATGACTGTCACAAAGCACTAACCTCCATGAATTCAGCTCTTGGATATGCCTGGGCGTTGGCTTTGTGACATGCAGATAAGTGGATAATGACAATGGCTGAAGTGACACAGAGGCTGAGATAACCAGGAAGGTTGGAAGAAATCCCTGCTCGCTGTGATTCATCCCTGTTCCCCCTCTATTCATCCCTCTGTCTTTTTCCCCCAGGAAGAAAAAAAACTCTGCTGTGATCCTGTTTCCCAATCCAAACAGTTCACTGTGGCTCTCATCCTCCCAGAACAACTGGATTCAGAGCGGAGGAGAGATAGAGAGGGAGCAACCATGGTGCACATCATAGCCGGTTCAGATGCTGAGCCCCTCTCCCTCATTCCCTCTCTGTTCTTTATCTCCATGGTGCACACACGTCGACCTGGAGCAAGGCCGTGTACTGGCAGGGGAGGCTGAAGGCAGAAAGAAGGGGGTGGGTGGATGGGGATGTGGTGTGGAGTGGGGTTGGTTGGGGGGGGGACACAATGCTTATAAAAGCAGAGCAGGTCCAGAGACTAATTGGGTCTGGTAATGGCAGGTCAGTGTGACTGAGGGGCTCGTTAGAACCAGTACAGCTCCTTGCCTTTCTTGTGCTGCTGGAGGCCTGCTGAAAGAAAAAAAAATAACCATTGGAAACAATGAGAAGGACAACAGCAAAGAGCAGAACACAGGTTGTCATGGAGCCTTCTACGGCCAAACATGCTGGTTTAGGCGAGTGAAAAGAGAGCGTCTGTGATGATTATGATGTGTTGTGTGTGATTTGTATGTGCGTCTGCATTTGGAGGAGGGACGCGGAACCCAACGTGCGTCTCTGCAAAGTAGAATTGATTTTAATTTGATTTCATCATTTTTTGTTTTGTTTTTAAAACTATTAAAACTATTTATGTCCGTAAAAAAATATTGATCCCAATTTTTTTTCATCCAATAGACCCCACAGTGTTAACTAACTTCATGGTACAGCGCAAGTATTCAGTTTCCAGTTTCGAGTTGAATATAGAAATTATTTCAACTTATTTATTTAAATTTTGTCTTTTTTTTATTATAATAATTACGACACAAAAGTTTTTATATTTGTTTACATTTATCTTGAATGTATTGACCAGGCGTACAACGAAAACATTACATCGTTAAATAAAATTATACATAATAAATGGTTTAAACGTTAAATAAAAGCATCTCAGTTGAGTTGTAACAGAAATAAGTTTATTTCAACTATGTTAGCAGTTAATTATCAGTTGTTTGAGCGAGAATGTGGAGAGATTAGAAAGGATCTGTTCAATTTAACGGTGGAAACCTCCAAGATTGATTGAATAAAATGTAGCTCAGCTATTTCTAGTAGAGCATTTTTTGCTAATGTGAAACGTAGCATATTAGGATAAAAACAAAATGCAGTTTCATTGGTTCAGGACAGTATCTTTCTTAAAGGTATATGTTAGAAATGCTTAGCTTGTATACTTATATTAATTTGTTCCCAAGTTCTTAGCTTCTTTTTGTTAATTTAGCATCCAACAGCAGCCTTAGTAATAAATTAAAAGAGGAGCATTGATGCGGTTCTGCACATCTCTGGGTGGGTACCTGCGTCCATGTTGAGAGCCAGAGTCTGGCTGACGTCTCCAGGTGGAAGCAGGCTTGGCCAGGAGGTGGTGGGCTCCAGCTTACCCACTTCATAGTGGCTCGACAAGGTAGGAAGATGTGGGGGTCTCACAGTGGGAACAAGCAGGCCACCGTAGTGAGACTCCAAAGCCGAGGGTGAATACAGTTCATGTAGGGATCGAGGGTGGCCATAGGCTTGAGCCTGAGGGTATCCCCAGCCCTCTGGCGGGTGATGATGGGGATGGGCGTGAGGATGAGCATGTGGGTGTGACAGGCCTGGGTGCAGCGCTGACGCATACGGGTCCATGGAATAAGCTGGCGCGCTGGTCTCACAGTGGGGGCGACTTTGAGGCGAAGTGTAGTTACTGTCCCAGAACGACGGGGGGAAGCTTCGCCGACTGCTGGAGGAAGGGGTTTCTACAAGAGGAAAGAAAACCTCTGGTCAAAATCGGATCATTAATTCATAACCTTCAGCTCAAACAGAATGAAACTGAGCTGGTAAAACGGACACAAACATTTAGTTTTAGAAACACAGTATAACTGGAAATGATCAGATAAGATCTCTGATCTTTTTGTATGTTGTTTTTTTAGACTTTCAGTTTTGAATTCAGGAACTGTTTTTCACCTTCTTCTATAGATACAACCAAATAGCAAGATGCTGTTTAATAAGACACTAAACCTTTTTCTTACACTAAGTAACATTAAATATTGTAAAACCAGACCATTTGTTGCTATTTTAGGCCAGTAAGGATAATCCCAAATTCCCTTCATTTAAGGACAGAACAACTAATGATAAAGCTTTATATATATATGCCTGGGTACTTTACATCGAAGTTAGTGTTTTTAAGCTAATCACCCCTCTCCTTCTTTTTTTCTACTTAATTACGGCCACTTAGATTTTTCTAATGTCAAATGATAAGATTTGCAATCCATAATCTGGCTCTTTTATGTGGCTTCCCGAGCTACTACTGGACCTTTCAGCCCATATCCCTACAGGATGTTTAAATCCTAATTTCACTCTCTTATCAGCAAATTTTTCTGCTTTCATTTTTGAGTTGAAACAAACATTTTGTATAAAAACAACCTCTAAGACACTGAACCCTTCCTCATGCTTGCATGTAAATGTTTAAACAGACCTTTACCTTCAGCCCTCTGAACATTGTACAAAAAGATGAATCAGATTTGTAGAGATTAAAAATTTTCTTTATGATATCTTGGGAAGTTTCACTTTTCATCAAAAGAAAACAGTGTGAATGTAAATTATTGCCCTGAAGTACATTGACGGGCGTGCTTTTAATTAGCTCTAATGACTTAAATGAACCTATTAGAATATTACAAAACTGTGGTATCATAATCTGTGTTATCTCCAATTCCCTAAAGCATCAGCAATCTAAAAATGTGCTGGCTTTTGAAAAAAATCTTACAACCTGTAAAAAAAAAAAAAGTACATCTGTTATTATTTTGGCATTTAAAGGATAGGAACAATTTTAGTAATTCTAACTGACCAAAACAAAACGCTTGGACTTGGGTCTTCAAGGATAGTACAGAAAAACTGTTACGTATCTTTTTATACGGTGTATGTAAATATATGGTTGAAACAATAGTTTTGTATAGGTTTTATATTTTATTCAATTATTTATTAGTTTCTATTGCTGAGATTTAAATTAGCATTAGTTATTTGAGTTTGATTTCATATTTAACTTTCATTTTGATCTTAGCTTTAACAGGATTTTATTAAGATTTTAACATTTAAAGCATATTGTATTTCCCTCATTGAGTTTGGACACTGCGTTAAAATTCCCAACTGATTGTTGCACGTAGCTCACAGAAGCAAATGAATGGACTGGAGCCCTGCAGAATGGAGCAATGAGTGCTAAGGCTTAGAGGCGCTCACATGACTGCAACACCCTCTGGGTCAGATTTCTTCCTCATTGGATCATCGGGTCACACAGCCCAAGTCCCAACAAGACACAAAAATACACACAACCACGTTCCCCCACACTTAAAAAGAGACACAAGTTAGAAAGAGAGATGTCCCTATATCCTAGAACGCTATATAAGGCCGACGCTGTAACCTGGAGGCAGCCCAGGCCTCACAGAGGGTTAAATCACCGGCTGTGGTGACACTTCTCACTTTCATGTCAGCCCGGTGCTCCTGAAAGTCTAAAAACACACGCAAGCAGTTCTGAGCTCGTTCTAGCACCCGCCGTCCCTCTCCTCTGTCCCTCTGCACCTTCACCTGTTGTTTTCACAACCCCTCCCTCTCTCTGCACGCCCTTGACAAGACATTCAATATGACGTTATACGTTTAGTTTTAGATGTAGACGTTCCCCAAGAAAACCAAAGATGTTTTTCATTGTTGCTAGCACAATGAGAACAGATGGAAATCCGAGCGGCAGGCAGGCAGCTGACGGTGCAACCATTGTGGAGCACGGGGTTGGAATTAGAGTCAAGATGGCTGCCGCGGTGATGTGTGAAGGGGATACGCCGGCGCGGCTGTACGCTTACACTCGGGTATAAACATAGCATCTGTTGTGAGGCAGGGAGCGCTCGTTGGTGCCGAAATGAAGATGTCCGGCCTAACAAGAAAAAAGAGCAGAGTGGGGCGGCTTGTAAGGGTGCAAGCCCTATATGGAGAGCTGAGGGACACTTGATGGTATGGTTTATGAGGATTTTAAATTGCTGTGTTTTCCTTAGTCAATTAATTTAATTATGTATGGATATTAAAATTATCTTTCGTTTTGAATTTTTTGAGTTTGCAATTATTGATCCTTGCACGCACAAAGTAAACATTACACACACAACTGTGACATTTCTCATTTGTCTTACTTCAAACTTTTATCCCAGCCAGAACAAAGATATCCTGTTATTCTGCTAAAGAGCTGTTGACTTGCATGACCTTCGGCACGGACTGCTCCAAGATCACAAGCTATACCCTTCAGTCCCGTCACCTGTTAAAATCACCTGTCCGATCCTCTGCTGTTCTCCGCAGAACAGTCGGCTCTTGCAGTGTCTCAAAGTCTATTAATATACACACCCCAAAACACACCCGGCATGCATTTGTGGGCCCCTCAAAGGAAATGTTTGCTAATTGGGATTGAAGTCACAGTTAGTCTCTTTTATAGTTGCTTTAAAGCTTATCTACTCCAAACAAAATTGTCAGATAATTTTTTTTATTCAAGCTTTATTTGAAAAGCTAACCGAATTCTTGCTACATTAGCAGCATGGAGCCTTTATATACTATCATCTATCCACTTGAAGTTTGAAATTTTAGATCTTTTACTCAGAATCTTTCAAGGGTCTAATTGGTTTTTTATCATTTTAATGTTGAAGGGCATCTCTTAGTCTATCTAATTAACATTAGTACCTTTTAAACTCTGGTACTGATCTAGTACTACGGTGAAACCTGGTTTTGTGTGGCTACCTGTGCCGTGTTGTTCTGGCGCCCGCCGTTTGCCCTCTCCAGCCATGTAGGAGCTGAGAGCTCTGGAGAAGTGCTCATCCACCACGCTGCTGATGTCTCCATGGTAGTAGGTGAAGAGCACACAGCGAGAAGTCAGGTACTCTGCCTCGGGGGCCTCCTGCTTCTCCTTGGGGCCCTCCACTGGCCTTGGTACCGCATGTGTGTAGGAGGAGGAGGAAGAAGAAGAACTGGACGAAGATGAGGAGGAGGTTGATCCTCCAGTGCCCGGGCCCCCAGACATCCCTCCAGGAACGCTGGGAGTGTCCATAAAGTCCCGACTGTTGGGCGCAGACCTCAGACCTGAAGGAGCCTGTCAGAGGGAGGTCAACAGGCAGGAGGGGGAGGCGGGGAGGGGAGGCAGGGAGAGGGTCAAGACAGGTGCTGCAGAAACACTTCTGGAAATTATTATGAGGCTTATCATTGTGTTGCTTCCCTGGCCTGTCCATGCATGTGCACAGACATATCGGATCTGAACAAAAGGATATTTCTGTTCACAAAAGAAACATGGTAAATAAAAGCTCAATCTTAAATGTATGGAGTGCCTTGTTTTTTTTAAAGATAGCCTATCCACGTTTATGCAAAAGCGACATAAAACAAATAAAATCTAATGTAGAATAAAAAAATTTCTATTAAACTTATTGACTTCAATTAAACCTGGAAAAAAAAGTATGTAACTGAACTTTAAATATTCTCAGGCATCCTACCTGTAAGCTTTTGATAAAAGCGGGAGCAGTCGGTGCGTAAGATGCGTAATGTCCATAGGCTGGATACATAACATCCAAACAGCTCATGGTAAACCAGCGGTGTCCTCACTGCTCAGCTGGAAGCCACTGTCGCAACCGGCAGCGCCACAACATCCCGTCTGTTTGTTGAGCTGAGCTGAGGTTATGCTGCGTGGAGTGGAGCCAATTCCAGACTTGACATAATCGCTCCAGCAGGAGCGCAAACCCTCCGCGTCCAGCGCGCTCCTCAACAGCCTTGGCTGTGAAACGTGGAGAGGTTTATGAAACAAGCATGAAGGGGCTTCAGTCCTGAGCGCTGTAGTGCCGATCCCTCCTACCTCACCACCTTCTTACCCTCCTACCCTCTATCTACACATTATCCCCAGCTGCACAGTTACATCCAAAACTACATTTTTTTTATTAAAGCACTGAGATCACAGACATGTGGGTGAGTCATAATAATTTGGATTATCACTGAAAAGTTCCTTTGTTCGAACAATCTATTGAAAAACATAAAAATTAACAGATTCTCCTTCATTAAATTGGTAATTAGGTCAGAAATGGGGATAAAACACAGAAATCTGACTGTTGAAAAGCCTTGTCCATGTACTTTATGTATAGGTAAGGGAAAACTTGTAGGTTTAGTTGTAACCGTATTTTAAAACGAAGAGCACATAAAAGGGTTTATTGCAGTAATATTATAAGGGAAAGTATAGAAAATCCTGACTTCAGACAAAAACCAATGATATCTTAGTTAGCAGTACAACAATCAGAGGCACCTCTGAAAAAAATGCATTTCTAGCCTTGATTTAAAGGAGCTCAGAGCTTCAGATTTGTTTGGAAGTTTGTTCCTGATTACAGGAGCATAAAACGTGAATGCTGCTCCTGATTGTGGGGATGCAGAGTAGATTTGAACCAGAAAAAAATGTACACAATAACAAAATATCTACAGTGTATTTTGTTGCTAAGCCATTAAGGGATTTATAAACTAAAATAAAAAGTTTTAAAGTCTAATCTCTGACCTATAGTGAGCCAGTTATAAGGGTTTTAGAACTAGGTGATGTCCTCTATTATTCTAGTTTTAGTGAGGACAAAGCACTGCTCTGGATACATTACAGCTGTCGTATTGACTTCTTAGGCAGACCTGGTAAAAAAATGTTGCCTCAAAGAGTTGATAGGTAATAATTCAATTTGAAAAATATATTTTTTGGATTTCCAGTTAACAATTGTCTGCATAAGAATGACCTTTTTAGAGGAATAACCTCACCAAACTTTGCACAAAATCTTGCCTCTTTGGAAATAACTTGAGTGGAATGAAGAATGGGCGTGGCCAGATGTCTGACCCTCTAATGTGAATGTTTGACATTTTGCACACTGATAGATTATTTTCAAGACAGGAAAAAAAGTCTCTCGGAGCTAAGTCTTAATACCACCAGGAATACTGAATCAATCATGCAATCCACGGTTTCACCTACAACTGTCAAATTAGATACACATTTTCATAGTTTCTCCCGAGCTATAAAAACATCTTTTTTGAGCCAAGGTCTTAACCCCCTCAGTAAACCGGACCTTTTGGTCCAAAGCCACCATTTTTGTGCTTTTTATATAGATTCTATCTGACTGAACCCCACCTGGAGCTTTCAATTTAAAAACAGAACATCAAGACTTGCTGTTTGTGAGACTTAGTGGCAACATGCTGAATTGATTGCTGACACAAAGAGCAGCCTTAAGTTACTTAGTTATTTGTTATAATCTGAGCCAGTCAAAGAATTTGGATATTAAATTAAAACAAATTCAAATTTGGGAACCCAATATGTGGTTTGTGCTCAATATTTGGTCAGGGCTCCTTTTGCATGAACAGTACTGCATTAGTGCTGTGCGGCACACAGTCTACGACATCTTTCAATAGTGGCATTCAACATTGCTGGATGTTGACTCTGATGTCTCTGAAACTCCATGGACTTTCTATGGGGTTGAGGTCCTAATAGAAAATGAAACTAGTGTCTCCATTAAGCTTATGAAAGTGTTTATTTGTTTGGGATGGGCTGCTAAACTGATATTGGACTTTAAAAAACAGATGGAAATAGGATAGATTACTTTTGCCTCAACTAACTGTGGATACTTCACCCTGGATCTCAGGGTGAAGTATCTCTGTTTGAAAATGAAATGCAAGATTTACTCTCCTTTCAGGAGAGACGTTTCTTTTACTAAGCTTTCCAAGCCATTGCTCCATACTCTTCAACGGCAGCTCTACTACCTCTAAGACCTTTTGCAACTCACTCTCTTTATTGAAGATCTTTGTTGGAAACCTGCATGAACAGATAGTATTTCAATTTTCATTAGATGTGAGTCATTATTGTCACATTCATTGAAATTAATGTTTGACATTTTTATTTAAATAGCCTATAAGAGTATTCTCTTCTGAAATGAGTTTCCGTAGTAGTTATCCTTTTAATGGTAATGGGATTTATGGAAAGAAAAATCTAAGAAAAATAGTTTGTCAAAGAGTGAAAGTAGGATAGAAACAAGTTGTGGACACAATATCTTATTTCTCCTGTAGACGATTGTTTAAGAGTGTGTCATGTTACACAAATAGACTTGGATGAAGTCACCCAGACAAGCGGACACATAACAATGAGCACATGAAACGTGGTTCTGCGACTTTTTTTATTCCTCTGTGTGCACTTTGGATACTTGCAGACCTTGTGCTCTGTCCAAACTGAAAGTGTATCCATGGTCTTAAAACAGCCGTTGGTTGCCAAGTAAACTCTTAAGTCATCTGAAGTATTTAGTGTGCTCCCAGTGTGACACATAGGTGTCAACTATAGGTTGCATACGTTGCCCATACCGACATGGACGAGGAAGGGACTCATGCACAAATCTATGACAAATTATCACCTATCAGCAGTGCAAACAAAATATATTTTCACACATACACAAACAAACAGACCACCACACACATAATGAAGGCAGAACATGGAAACCTAACATGTATCCAAACTTTAGGAAAAGGAATTCAAATGCAAGTAAAACAATGTAAATACGTGTTTTTTTAGTTGTTGCACACTCCCTGTGCTTGTGATTTGGGCATGCCAGTCTTTTTGACAGGCACTTCAGAATGCCTGTGAGAATGGTGTGGAAAATTTGCAGAATTCCATGGACGAGTGTCAGATGAGGTGGAATGTCTCTGATGTATGCTAGCGGACGAGCTCCTTGGGAAGTTACATCGTCCATCTGCTGCGTTCTCTAGATGGAGAACAAGACCAACAACTTGCTGTGCATACATCCCACCTAGTACGAATAACCGAGGGCAGGTTATTGACATGCAGATTCATGAAAAATGCTCGTAAACACCATTGGATCAAACTTATTGGATGTCTTTCTCTTTTTAGAGTGGATATTATTTATGTACACTGACACTGCGACATTATCTTGGGCTTAACAGCAAAAAACTACAAATCAGTAGCTGTTTGAGAGAAAAAAAGTCAAACTAGACCTACTGAAACATCCTAACACAATTAATTTTATGAGTGATTTCTCCAAATTAAACATGATGTGAGACTTTTACTACGTGCTGCAGTTTAGAGCTACCATTCGCTGTTATGACCTTCTTACTCACGATGCTGAGCCAGGAAGCATTCCTGGGTCTTAAACACTCCTTTTGGGCAATGATCGTCAGTTAATTGATATTATTGGGTGGGCCTGCTCAATCCACATCTTTCAAATCCCGAGAAAGATTTTTTAGAGTTCAAATCAGGCGTCTTTGCTGGCGTCTGTAATGTATTCTGAGATGTCTTTTGAAACCAAGCCGTGGTTGGACTCTGAGATATGTCTGCTATCGTTGTCCTGTTTAAAGGTCCGATGATGCCTGAGCTTCTGGCTCCTCAAAAACAGCACGGGATTTTCTGATACTTGATTGAACCAATCTTTCCCTACTCAAGCTGCAAGATTTGAGTGTCTGAGGAAGCAGAGCAGAGCATATCTCTCAGCCACTAGCATGCTTAGCTGTAAAACATGATTTTTTCTGATATAAAAAAACAATCAATTCCTTATATAAATATTTAACCTATAAAGTAAAATGTTTTTTTTTCCCCACACCTGAACAAACAGCCAAACAATTTTTCTAATTGACGAATGTTACCGTAGGGTTTTATCATTTTACGATCAATTGCATCTGTTATATTGTCTGTATTTATTCCAGTTAAGTTCAATTTATTAATTGCAATTTTATCTACTTTATATCTTGTTAAGTTTTACTTGGTACACAATTTTTTACTTTACACACTTGTTATGCGCCGAATATGCCGAAGCAAATTCCTTGTATGTCCAATAAAACTCTCTCTGATTCTGATTCTTTTACAAGGCAAATGGGACATGGTCCCATGCAGAAATACATGAATAAGTATTTACTTGTCTGAATTCACAAACATACAAATTTGGAATACATCCCATTCCAAATTAATAAGGTTTATGAGGATTTCAGTCCGTTTTTTGTGCAGGGTGAAACAATACCAGCTTCAACTCTTCTGGGAACGGTTTTTAATTTAACTTTAGGGTGTATTTATGGCCACTTTTGAGCTTTTCCCTCCCTGTTGCAGCTTACTAATGTGCTTCATCAAACTAGCATTGAATGAGAGGGGGTTTCTTGCAGTCACTGTTTTTATTCAACCAAAGTGTGTTATGTTAAATTTCACACGGGACTTTCACACTAAATAGCTCATTTATGCTTTGGTGTAACTTGCTTTGTGTACTGGTGTCATTTCTACACAATCCCCAAACTGCTCCTACAAAGCCGGGAGCATGAAATCGTCCGAAATGCCTTAACATGCCAAAACATCAAGAGATCCTTTCGACAGAACTGAAGAGCTGATCCCAACCTCCCCTCACCACCATCATCCTTCATCAGAGTTTACACTGGACACAGTAAATTCAGACAAGTGTCACTCTTATGGCAGCTGGCAAACCCAGAATAATCCATTGCTTTCCCAAAAAGAAAGATTTTCCATAATCATTACTGTGCATCACGAGTTGTTGCACTTTATAGACATGTGGCCATGGAAGGGATTGGAAGACCTTAAACTTAACTATTTGGATCGGTGAGCAAATATGTAATGTTACTCGAATCTCTCAATCTAATCACTTAGACAGCTTTTTCCTTATTTCTCTCATTTCTCTTGTTCTTTGCTGTTGGAAAAACACATGCAGTATGGGCTTCCAGCTTCCTGCACAGTAATGCTGGACAGCAAAGTACCAGTTGGGAGAAAGAGAGTGATGCAATGCTAGAAAGCTCAGTGTTACACCAGCGTGATCAACAGCTGCAGCTGACGGAATGGAAGGGAGGCCACTATTAGTATTAACTGCCATGACTAAATTTCTGTGTCTCCTTCTCTTTCTCTGTCTCTGCCTCTTGCTTGTCTTCTCTTCTGATAAACAATACTTGTACGCCTTTGATGCTAACCTTAAATCACAAGGAAATTGGATTACTTTATAAGACATTTGCCATTTTGATTAAATAAGAATCAATACAGGAGTTATCCAAAACAAAATATTAAAATTTTACACACAGTAAAAGGATTCTGTCACTCAGAATAGGTCTGCGAACGAGATTTTGAGGAGGTGTATACATTTACCTGTGTGTGCTGAAAATAAACACAGATTACATCACTCCTTGTGACCCTTCAGTGCTGCTCCACCCCTATTAAAAAGGGTCTGAGCAGGCAACGCCTCTCATTGGCTGAGATGTTGCAGGCCAGTTGAGGTAGTAACAGCAACTTGGTTTTATTTAGCACTCTATTCAAATTGCAACACCACCTTTAATAGCATACAGTCTTTGCCAGAAATACCTGAGTGCAACAAAAAAAATTCTAAGATGTTTTGGCGTCAATAATCAGAGATAAAGTGGATGTTTCAGAATCCATGTAAGATTTTAGCGACAGCCTTTAAAGATGTTTCGGTTGGGACATGAAACCAAATTGATATAAGCCGCCTCCTGAAACAACAAGTCCTTCATTAAGGTCTCTTGGTCCCAGAAGGGTTGGACTCCACTGTTGTTTATACGCCTTGGGGTTTGTGTGAATGTGGGTGTATATGTCCAAGACAGAGATGTACAGCTGCCCAGTTGTCCACTTCCCCATAAACTCATCTCAGCTGTTAAAAAGCATCAGCCAGTGTCATCGGAAAGACACTCTGGCACACAGGCGCGCTCTCACAAAAGGGCCACATATGGACAGGTCCGGCTCACTCAACCTTCTACACAAATGTTGGTAGTAAATCCTCTGTCATAGACGGCACAAGTGTGCAACGATTTTTTTTTTCTTTCTCAAACAACTCACTATTGTCCTCACACTCCATCAGGATCCTGAAATGAGACATGAGGAAAACAAGAATAAGAGAGAATCTGACTTGGGTTTCGCCAAAGGTTGAAACTCTTCTCACCTTGTTATCTACACCAAACCAAGGAATGCCTTTTTTTCTTCTTTGGTTTTAAAAGAAAATCAGTTCTGACCAATTTTAACAATTTGAAAAATATTTTATTTTTTTTAAGTCAATTTGTTGCTATAATTTCTTGGCAGTTTGTTTTGCAACCTTGCATAACAATTCGACCTGTGCAACGTATGGGAAACACCAGCACATTGTACAGTATTGCACACTTGTGAATGGGAAAGAAAATGATACATAGTTTTTCTATCTTTTATATATTTTTATAATTTTTCTTTTTTTTTTTGAGGGGTGGGTCTCTTTGTCAATTAAGAAATTTACAATCACTAAAATTATACAGAGTCTTTCGAAGTTTGTTTTTACCAGCTTTCTACACCTAAAACTTGAACTTTTTGTTCTTCAGTGCAAAAGAATAGAACAAGACTGGCAGTGTTAAAATTTTCATAAATAGATATCCTTTAATCTAAACCATTCCAAGTAGCTTTGGATATATATCTTCACTGTCTTTGTCCTGCACGAGGGCGAACCTCCAACCCAGTGTGAAGTCTGTTGCAGCAGCTAACATAAACGTAGATAACATTCATCAAACCATCAGCCCTGATCAGCTTCACCCAAATTGGGTTCTGTCTACAAGGCAAAAATCCTACTTTTAATCTAATACATGCAGAACACATTCATTCACATATATAATACGTCTTTTCTATAACTTCTGGACTGTTTATGGATTTGGTGCGGACACCTAGTAATTATCTTGTCAACAGATTCCATGATGCCTGAGATTTTACACTTCACAGGTTGCTTCTTTTATCAATGTTTTTCTGTGTAGTTAAGCTGCAGGGCCATGTCTTAGTAGGCTTCCTATTGTGCTATAGTGTTTCCATCTTCAGATGAAAGGATAAGTTATTTGGGAGATGTTTAAAGATTGTGTTTACCCTTCTAAAGGTGGTTGTAAATAAATCAAAAACTGAAATACAACTCAGTTGTAAAGATGTTTCGTTTGATATTTTATTTTTCTCAACATTCTAAAATGTATTTCCTATTGTGTTTTTAATATTCCTGCATCGATTTTATGGATTTGCTTTTATTATTTTTGCCATTGTTTTTTTATTGTTGTCAATTAATAACCAAAAAATATATCTTCAACTTTTATGGAAAGGAAATGTTAAAATACACTAAAAACAATAAACACTGCTGTAAAACAACAAGCCCTGGATCCCCAAGGCGGAGACACTCCTCCACTTTTTGTGTCCTCTTTATGTTTAGGGTCAATCTGCATGTTTGAGCTGCTTTTCTGTTTATTTAACCTTGTGAAATGGATAAAATTTAGAAAAACTGCATCCTTTGCGAGGCTGACAGGTGCTAGATTCCTATTACTGACATAGCTGTTGCCCTCCTGCAGTGCCACTGAGTTATGCATGACATTTAAATACATGTCAAAATGTAGATGTAATGGCTAAAAAAATGAAAAATGAAAAGCCCTAACTCATAAGAAATACTCGGGGAGTGCAGCACTTGTCTCTGTGTGAGAGGACTAAGCAGTTAGCAGAGCAATATGGGTGGTAAAAGGTGAAAGGAACGAAATACCGAAGGTGGAGTGAGGGCAGAATCAAAGATTTGACATGTCACATGGTCAAACAGTGAAGATTTACAGCTGATCGCGTTCCTCATCAGCAGCATGGTGTTGTGGCTCCAGCATGCCAGGTATGGGAGTGAGATCAGACTCTGACTTTAGTTTGCGCACCCTTTCTGGCAAGTGCTGCTGGTTTGGCCAGCTGAAAATGGCGATGTCACTTGTGGACGACGGAGGAAAAACGGATTGTTTCCTTCTTTTTCTACGTGTTCGAAGTTGCAGGTATGCAAACTCAAGCAAACCAGTGAGCATTTGTGGAAAGAAAGATTGTTCTAAATTTGAATGAAAACCAAGAAAAACAATTCAAATGGAAGTGAGAAACCATGTCATTCTAAAAAAAATAAAAAAATAAATAAATTAGTTTTTTTAATTTGCCTCGTTTTGTCTCATCGTTTTACACTCAGGGTCTATGATTTACTCAGCAATGACATCATGGAGGCCGCAGCTATTTTTATTGGACGGTTAAAGGCCCAGCTCCTGTCCGTGCACTACCACCTGCCCAATCCCCACCAGTCAACAAGACCCTGGAGGGAAGGGGGGGTCATGCACCGAAAAATGATTGAGAGTTGAAAGGTTGAATATGATATAGGCATGCCATGCTACTGTCTGAGGCATGTTTGACGAGTCAAATGTCTTTTCACAGCTACCGGTCTGCCATCCCCATTTGGCACACTGATGCACTAAGGCAAGTTGGTTGTGTATCCAATAATGTTTGGTCCTCAGTGTTGTATTTCCGAATAAAAATAATTTGGCTTTGCTGATGCTGTTTGGCAATTACTTGCTGATATTAGCATTTGAATAAAATAATTTAAAAACAGTTTATTAAATGTGCATGATGTGGTTTTGGTGTGTGTATTTATGGAGTTATTCCTGTCTTTGTATCATTTGATCAGACGTTGGTCATAAGCCATCCATAATGGCTTACATTAAGGGTAAGAATAGCTACAGATAATAATGTGCCAAAAATAAATAAAAAAAGCATAGTGGCAGCTTTTGACAAGTGTTCACAGGAATAAAAAAAAAGGGAAAATATTCAGGAATTCAGGAATCTACCTCTGCTGGAAAATGACCAGGGTTATACAGATCAATAAGTTTTGTTTGGATATAATCTGGTATATTAATAGGTAATTTGTACAAGTTGATTCAATAACTGGAACAATTTTTTAAATATTACAACATATGGGCCTTTATTACAAGATGTTGCACCCCTCTACCAAACAAAGCATGGATCAGTTTCAATACCTGAATATGCTGAGAAGATTTGCACAAGTGTAATTGTTCATTTAGAGCTCAGTCGGGGGACAAAAATCCCTAAAACAACCGAGTACTGATCTTGAATCATCAATAATAAGCCCCAACCTTGCATAGAACTCTTGGCTGTGTCTATGGGTTCATCTAGTGGTAGAAGCCTGCCATCACACGCAAAATTCAGAATGGTTTTAAGTCCCCAGTTCTAATGAGAGTCAATCATTGAACATAAATAGGATTAGGAACAAGGAAAAGATCCAGCTGGGTCCAATCCACACTGGAAACAAGGTTCCATTTTGTGGAGAAAATGTGGAGAAAGCTTTTGGTTTTACATGCGGATCTGATTGTCCTTGAAAACATTACCCGTACCCAAGACACCCACATTTGAAGCTACACAGCACAAGTGGACATGATATTCGATTTAGCAGCCCTCAACATTCAGAACTCACATTATCTTTCCCTATAATAGTCACAAAAATGTGTATTTCCCGTAAATTCTTGTTTTCTATCAACTAAAGATTTTTTTTAAAATGTCATATATTTTTATCTCTACTTGATTGAATTCTGATTTAATGTCAGAAAACTCAGACTTGTTATCTGTACAAACTGTAACTCTAACTTGAGCATTCTTCCCAAGGGTGTTGCAAGAGTCATGTGGATGTCCTGAGTAAAAATGGTATGTTGTGCCCGCCTTGAAACCTTTTTTGTTTGTCTGTAACAGTAAAATAATTGCTTCTCTCTTTCAAACTGAAGCTTAGCAACTCTGTCAGGCTCAGAGCAGATCTGAGCAACATGACATGTAGGAGGTAGAGAAAACTTTATTCAAGCACAATCTGAACACTTCTCACTGTGCCACTTTCTTCTTTCGTCCAATCTACTTTAGTTGCCGTTTTTTTAACCTTGAAACCTTCTGTTTCCTCTCAGTGTTCTCTCCATGGAATCTAAACCCGGTCTGGCGTTCTTTTCAAATAGCTTCTTGAAGGAGGACATCAGCTTTTTCAGTTTCGTCTGTGTCCATTTGTTTCTTCTGCGGTGGACGTCCACTTGTACTGAGCCTGGTTCTGCTGGAGGGTTCTTCCTGTTAAAGGGGAGTTTTTCCTCTCCACGTTCCTTACAAGCATACTCAGTATGAGTGATTGCAGCAAAGTCAACAAAAACGCAAGCTATCGTTTCGCTGAATGCTGCAAGTCAATGACTTGATGCAATCTGCAGGGTTTCCTTAGATTGGAAAGTTTTTTAAATCAAGGAATCAAA
>JAVLVB010000569.1:3239765-3254819 GCA_032876305.1 Orestias chungarensis | reverse complement strand
CCGGTCCAGTTTACACCCTGATAGCAATTTTAAATACTTTAATAAATTATAAGACCTCTGCGAGAATAGGATTGAACACAGAATCTACAATATGGGACTTCGGACATAGCAGCAATGAAAATTCGGAGTGCAAATAGTATAATAAAATATAAAGAACTATACGAGAATAGGATTTAACTACACAGAATCTACAATATGGGACTTCGGACATAGCAGCATTGAAAATTCGGAGTGCAAGTGACATTTTAAAGTGACATTTTAAAGTGTGATATTAAAGTGAACAAACTGATATGTATGATACATTTATATAATTTAAATGTAAGGATTTTCTTGTGAAGTGGCTTGAGACGATATTTGTTGTAAATTGGCCCCATATATAAATTAACTTGATTCTTCCACATGTTTATATAGACTGCACTGGTTCCACCTGCAGCAAACGCAACTCCCGTTCCTCCGCCCCGCTAGGGGGCGCTGAGAGCAAGAGTCGCTGCGAGTTGAAGAGGGCCGCCCAGCCATGTTAAGGAGTCTGTCAAGCAAACTGCAGCCCGCCATTGTGTAGAAACCAGGCTCTATAGAAAGATAAGACTGTTTGGGCTGAAACTCCTTCATAGCCGGACAAATTGTACAGCCTGCCGCTGCTAATTAGGAGAGAATACAGTTACACAGGCAGAGGGGGGGAAAGACATGTCCGCCGGCAGCTTTACTGGACAGGTGAAAAGCGCGTATCTTGTGAACGTTTGAGAGGGCCAGATTTGTCAGCATCGCGACGGCTAACGCAGCTAGCTTAGCTTCGAGGCAGCGGCTGTGGCTCCGTAGTGCAGTAGGCCTCACCACCTGCGAAACAAGCTGACTGCCGAGAATCCGCCTCTTCATCCATTTTTTCCCCTTCCTCTCTTCTCATAAATCAAACCTTCATGAATCACCTGGACCCAATCCAGAGACCGAAAGGCCAAGCTAATAAGGGTAAGAGCTGGGTTGTGAAAACGGAGCTCTGCGTGAGTCATGTAGGCTTGTTGGTGGTAAAAGGCCCTTTTATGTACATCCAAAATTAGTATTTACTAGCGTTATGTAGCTGCTGCTACCTTGTGTTATCTTGACCTCATAGAGCGTCTGTGCTATAGACCTTTAAGTTCTCCCTACCAAGAGTTAGCATTGACTTGCTAATGTTACCAGTAAAAGGATGCGGGTCGGTATCGTTTTCCTGGTTGGACTGAAAGGGTTTTTCTCTTGAATAATAGGATAAACGACCAGGTTTAACCCGCCAATATGACGCTATGGCTGTAATTGAGCTCTGTTCCGGTTGTGTTTAACCGGCAGGTGCATTAAACGATGGCTAATGTTGTCCAAACGCGTCTGAAAGGACTCGTCGCTTGGCAGCGTGCTAATGTTAGCATGTTGCTAAGTTAACATTAAACGACATGTTTTACTACAAGTTCAGCTGTAAGTCTGAAATTAAAAGAGCTCTTTTTTTTATTTATATTTTTTATTTTATTTTTTATTTCACGTAAAATTAAAACTCTCTGGTAGGTTATATCAAACCTTATTTGAAGAAAGTTTTCTTAAGAGTTGAATGTCAACATAAAAGAAATAACATTAAAAATCATACAAAGAACATTTATGAAGGCTTAATTTTTTTTTTTTAATAACCTGAAAACCTCAGGTAAACTAATATTCCCAAAAGGTAATATTAATTAAAAAAATGCACATATTGTCATTAAATTTGTTTTAAGATGTCAAATCACTCCAACCTGACAAGAAATTGTATTTGAGGGAACAACATGTACAATAAAACACAACAATCTTTCAAAGACAACTCCCCGGCTAAATAAAGTTCTAATAAATCTATATGGGTTCATAAATTATTTAAAATATGACTGTGAAAGTTGGTTTTAGGTGTGTTGAAGGACTACTGAAGGTATAATCAATTAATGGCTTAGAAAACATAAAAAACCTAGCCATCATCTTTTAATAGATGTGTTGAATCTGAGAGGAATGAAAACCATCAAGCATTTGTAAATCAAAATATTTAATGATTCAATCAAGATTGTTTTATCTATTATTATAAATTTGGACACTTTGAAAGAGAAGTCTAATGTTCTTAAACTCAAATTGGGCTTCTGATTTTTAGCACTATAGGCTTTACAGCTACTCTAATTTATAGTTTTTGTTGTAAAAGATTGCTAGAATGCAATATTTCTTTGGGAAAGTACATTTATTGTTTGATTCAGTCACACTTTGCATATTAATATTTAATTGCTCCAGGTAAATGGACTCTCATGCTCTTAACCCTAAAATCTGATCTGCAGTTTTAGTAGTTGATGCTAAACCTCAGAACAAATGTCAATATTTTCTTCATAATTTCCGTCACTATTATTGAAGTTGTTATTTTCCCAAATCTGTCAAGTTCTGTTGACCTAAAGATAAATATAAGACATGTTTGGAGGGGGCATCTACAGTTTTGTGTAGACTTACTGATATGAACATTCCCTGTAGCTACAAGGTAATAACATCAACATTTGTTGTGTGCTGTTTTCTTGTTACATGTTGTCTTATTCAGATGCGTTTCCTTTATAGTGGTTGTTTAAACCATTTTGATCTGTCATCTTAAACAAAGCAAGCTACTTCATAGGAATTTACACGCTCAGGTCGCTCCTATATCATCTGATCATGATAAAGTAATCTTGCCATCTAACTGTTGATCATGATGATCCAACATGAGGTCATTCACAACATTTCTACATCAGTCTTCAACCTGTTTGTTTTTCTTTTCAGTGCAAAACGGAGGTGTGACCCAAAAGGATACTTTGAATGACGATGAGTTTGAGCCTTACCTGAACACTCAGGCCAGACAGGTGAGCGTTTGACTCAATCATGAACCATGACCTGTGACTTTGTTTTTGTTGGCAATTTACAAAAGGAAAACTCTTTTGTTTTTTGTGGCAATGATGGAAGTGGAATTAAATTAACTCCAAATAACCACAATAAATTCTTTCTAGAAAAAAAAGGTTATTTGTTAAATTTTATTAAGATTTATTCTTATGTATTAATGTTGCATTTAAATGTATTAAAAACTAGAGTGATAAAGTTTCTGAATTCTTCTTTGAAACAGCAGCTTCAAAAATTAACAAGTGGGCGTTCCAGGCTAATATCTTATTATTTTGTTAGGTTTGGGTACAACTGGTGTAGAAGTTACATCAATTCTCAAGCCTATTGTTGACATAAGTTACAGTCCAGCCATCTTCTTTTTTGTCAGGGTTTTTGACTTGTGCGTATTTAAAGTGTAGTCGGTATGGACATATTTATACTGTAAAAATTGTTTAAACATGGACAGTTTGTGGGACTTCTTACTTTTTTTGTTTTTATTAAAACTATATCTGTCTCCGATGTAGAGCAATGCCTATACGGCCATGTCGGACTCGTACATGCCCAGCTACTACAGCCCCTCCATTGGCTTCTCCTACTCCCTAAACGAGGCAGCATGGTCCACTGGTGGGGACCCTCCTATGCCTTACCTGACCTCTTATGGACAGCTGAGCAATGGCGAGCCCCACTACCTCCCAGATGCGATGTTCGGCCAGCCGGGCCCCCTGGGAAGCAACCCGTTTCTGGGCCAGCACGGCTTCAACTTTTTCCCCAGTGGCATTGATTTCTCCGCGTGGGGCAACAACAGCTCTCAGGGACAGTCGGGGACGCCGCAGAGCTCTGGCTACAGCAGCAGCTATGCCTACGCCCCCAGCTCACTCGGGGGGGCCATGATTGATGGACAGTCTCCGTTTGCCCCTGCTGCCAATGAACCCCTCAACAAGGCGCCGGGCATGAACAGCCTGGACCAGGGCATGGCGGGTCTTAAAATTGGCGGGGCTGCCCCTGGCGGTAATGGGGAAATGGCTCCAAAGGTGGTTGGCTCTGGGCTGCCTGGTGTAGGGCCCCTGGGGCCCGTATCTACTGTCGGACCTCCCAGCATGCCTCCTGTCTCGATTGCCACAGCCAAGCCAGCCTCTTGGGCCGATATTGCCAGCAAACCTGCAAAGCCTCAACCTAAGCTTAAAACCAAGGGCGGCATGGTGGGTGCCAACCTTCCTCCGCCGCCCATTAAACACAACATGGACATCGGTACTTGGGACAACAAGGGCACCATGCCCAAAGCCGCCACCCCTCAGCAGGTGGCCCCCATTCCCAGCAATGGGCAGCCGCCTAATCAGGCTTCTCCGCAGCCTGGAGCTACTGCGGCAGGGAACCCACAGATGCCTCTAAGCAACGGACAGCTGGTTCCTCCCGTGTCCCAGCTTGGGCATTACCACCTTCCATCAGCCGGACAGCCAGGTATGGGTCAGATCCCCCAGCCTCACACCCAGGGTCCTCCACCGCCGAGCCAGCAGCAGCCGCCGTGTCAGCCGAATCGCTGGGTCCCTCCACGAAACCGGGCCAACGGGTTTGGAGACACCGGCGGAAGCGGGTCGGGCCAGTCTCCTCCATCCTCCTCCAACGCCGGGGTGGTTCCCGGCGTCCCGTCCGAGCCGCACCCCGTCTTAGAAAAGCTGCGAATGGTCAATAATTACAACCCCAAGGACTTTGACTGGAACCTCAAGCAGGGCCGCGTGTTCATCATCAAGAGCTACTCCGAGGACGACATCCATCGCTCCATCAAGTACAACATCTGGTGCAGCACGGAGCACGGCAACAAGCGGCTGGACGCCGCGTACCGCTTGTTGGCGGGAAAAGGGCCGCTTTTCCTTCTGTTCAGCGTCAACGGGAGCGGCCACTTCTGCGGCGTAGCCGAGATGCGCTCGCCGGTGGACTACAACACATCCGCTGGCGTTTGGTCGCAGGACAAGTGGAAGGGTCGCTTCGACGTGCGCTGGATCTTTGTTAAAGACGTTCCCAACAGTCAGCTGAGGCACATTCGGCTGGAGAACAACGAGAACAAGCCAGTGACCAACTCTCGGGACACACAGGAGGTACCGCTGGACAAGGCCAGGCAGGTGTTAAAGATCATCGCTGGATACAAACACACCACTTCCATCTTTGACGACTTCTCTCACTACGAGAAGCGTCAGGAGGAGGAAGAGTGTGTGAAAAAGGTAAAACATCAGTCCTAAAACATCCAATAAAGATCTTGTGAAATGAACAAAACATTTTATACCTTTTTTATCCCTTTTCTGTTTGAAGTGATTTACTGATCCTGTCTTTGTTTATGACAAATTAAGACATTATTTCTTTTAAGTCCTCCTTTTGTGCGTCCAACTCTGACCTTTGGCATCTTCAGTTCTGTATAATTTACTACAGTGAGACTTGAATCTAACAGGCAACACATCTTATTTGCTCATGTGTGTTTGCTGATGCTTTGAATACATCAGCCCTCAAATACTTCTTTTTGTTATTACACACACAACAATGTAGCAACGTTTTATGTGTTAAGAAGTAAAGTTATAAACTGGACATTCCCCAAATTTGTGTTAGCTGTTAGATAATACAGAGTGTCCAAAGTTTTATAAGCTGTCATTTTACATTCAGTTAGTTGGACATATTCTCTGACTGGACAGATGTTACATTGCCTGACATGCTGAAGGTCACAGAGTGACGGAATAAAGAAAATAGAATGGTCCCATCGCAAAATATTTTACTATCTTGTAGTCACAACTGACGATGGTGTGTGAGCCCATTTAGTTTAACGTGTTACTGTTGGCGTAATTCTTCAGCTTTTACAGATAACTGCTGAAATCTAGTCTTTATGTTACCATAGTAGCGTTCCCTCATTACAAAATGTTTCTGTTTTTATTATTCACAAAGTTAATGGAGATATTTTACAGGTTGAGATGTTGGATAAGGTAAATTATTCCTTTTTTTGCAGACAGAATGGTTTTACAGTTTAACTGTAATTGCATGATATCCGTAAAAAGTTATTTTTTCAAAACTTGCTTTTTTCTGTGTTTTCTTACATTTATCAAATAAGTAATTTCCACTTCAACATTTTAAACGTTAAGATCAATGTAAAGCATATCTAGATCTTGAGTTTCTGTAAACATTAACTGCACCATATCCTGGCTCTTACTGTACTGTTTGTGAATACATGCAGCCTAGAAAAGGAACCCTTGTTTTTTACATTGTGCTCAGTTTTTTTCTGCTGTTTTTGACAGGTTGAGGTCCAAGGCAGCGAGCCATATCCCAGCAACCCAAGCAACAGGAGTCATTACAGGCTCCAGGTAACTGAAGACGTATTTTGATGCACCTTTTTGTTGATTTAGACTCCTGCTTCAGCGACTTTTTAATCAAAATCTTTTCTTATTCCGTCTTTGGTGGCGGTTATTTTATATTGCGATCTCTATTTGCTTGTATACTCGTACCATACATCCCCCCCCTTATGGAATCATCCATTGGAAGTTAAAAAAACAAAAACGTAACATTTTCATTCAATTTTTTATAAATTTCTAATTGAGCTTTTCTTTTGTTCCAGGAGCGCCAGGGACGAGTCAAGTAACAGTTGGTGCTTTGGTCAAAAGACTGCAGAGCCCTCTCCCGAAACCCAGTCGGCCCCAGTACATTATTACATTCAGATCTCTATGAAATTCTAAGGGGGGTGAAGATTTAATAAAGGACATAAGGAAAGGAAAAAACCTAAATGAAGACTTTTGATTTCTTTTGACTTTAAAGACTTACTTCGAACTTGTAGTAAAAAGGAAACGATTATTCATAGGACTACAACTAAATGCATAGCATCCTTAGCTGATTTTTCTTTTTTGCCCTACCCCATTCCACTACATACGCTTCTTCCTTGTATGCTGCTTTTTTCCCTTCTTTCAAATTTCTTTTTGTTTTTTTTGTTTTTTTGTTAAACAAAAGGATTAACATCTATTTTTACAGTCCAAGACTTGAGTAATTTTCACACAAACTTTAGTGATCACAAATCAGCTCAGACGTCCAGTAGAAAAATTTAGCCCCCCCCATCCCCCACCCCCACCCCCAAAAAAAGTATAAAAGAGAAAGGAAAAGATTTCACACCTTTAAAACGAACCTTACACCCGTCTGAAAATGATGCTCAGATTGTCAAGCGGGAAACCCGGAGCAACTTTCCTCCGCGGTGGACGTTTCGCCGGCAGCTGATGCCAATTCCTCTCACGTCGGGAGTTTCTGTTTTGTTTTGTCTCTTTTTTTATTTACATGCTCGCCATGTTTCGGTTTAAGAGGACTGCAAACGTTTGTTTAAAAGAAGCCCTCGGTGTCTTCACATGCTGGAGTGGACGGGGAGCTGGGGTGGTGAGGAGCAGACTAAAATGTTTAAATTCAGAGAAGAAGAAGAAAGTTACGTTGACGAGCTTTGCTCACTGTATAATTTTAAGGGGGGGGGGGGGGGCTGTCTGTTAAGTCTTCATTGGACTTTATCTAGGCCTTTTTTCTTTCTCTTGAAAAAGTTAAGTCATTGTTGCTATGGGCTGCTTTTTTGTTTTTCTTCTGTTTTATTATGACTGATGTGAGTGGCCTTGCCTCCACTCTTTCTATTAATCAGTTCAAAAGTAATAAATGTGGTATATTCAGCAGAGTTGTGTGCATTCCTTATGTTTGACCTAAAAGTGGCTTCTTTATTCAGCTTATTTTACATGGTGGTGTTTGTTTTTTGTTTCTGCTCACTCATGATCCTCCTGGAAATTTTGGAGGTTCTACTTTTTAGCCTGCATTTCTTTTACTACTGCTCTACTTTTCCATGTCGCCTTGTCCTCCGTACTCCCTGGTTTTTAACTTCTGCTCAGCCTGACATTCATAATAAATCGTTAATTTCATCCGTTCTTCTTGGTCTCCTTGTCTGTTAAGGGAAAATCGGGAAACCTTGGAACTACTGGACTTTATTTGAGGCATAATAAAAATGCTCCACAAAGTAATGTTGGGTTTTCCTTCTATGTGCGTTGTCCTGTTCTCAGACCAGTAAGGTTTGTGTGGGTGTGTTAACGGGCCGAGTTTCACTTTGCTCATCAAGTTAAACGAGACAAACCTGAATGTATCTTAAGGGGAATGCAGTTCTTCCAGACTCACTTTTATTCCCTATGCGTTGAAGTCAAGACACCTGCTGTGAATTTGTGTGGGTTCACCCTTTAGCTTCTCTTATAATGGTGTACAGAATAATACACCTGCACATTTATTTGTGCTTAAGTGTGAATCAAAAGCCTTTTTAGTTGAGTAAATACAATCTTTGTAAAATAATAGATGCACATATTTCCATATCCACCATAAACATTTAAGTTGATCCATTTCGCTCGGTAATTGTGGCTGTAATAATCGACTCAACCACAAGGGGGCGACATGACTCCATCTGCAGTCCAGCTCCTTAGCCTGGTTCGGTTCTGCGCAGAGTTGAGGCCTTTGGTTGGTAAATCTGGAAATCTTTCTGTCATCTCTGCTCATCTAAATTAGGTGTTCCTAAAATAGTCCCGTTTGCAGCCGTCTAGGTAACGATGGTGCTTGAATTTTAAGGATGTTGTTCGGTGCTCAATCACTCTTTCTAATTAGAACCAGCTGTTAGTAGAATTTAGCTTTTCCTAATTTAAAATGCTCGTATTATAAAAAGATTCAAAATCACTGTTAGAGTATTGAGTGCGTCTTTTTGCAGCTTTCTTTTAAACATGCAAACAGTATCATAACTGCCGTTTAGCCTAAATACAATTTGCATGAAAATAATAAACGTGCAGTCAGCCTACCTATCTGTATTTTCAGGATGTTTGAAGAAGGCCTTCATAGTATATCAAATATTTCTCTTAAAGCACTATATACAGTTTTGATGACTCTATACCAGTATTAGATTGATTAGCAAAGTATATCAAATTTAAAAAAACATGTTTTTCTTATAGTGTTTTACTAGGGCAGTAATTTGAGGTCTCACATATTATTGCCTTTTATTTACTTATTTAAATGAATAATCTAGAAACCCTTATTTTTGGTGATATGTTTTTTTTATTTTTTTTTATTTCCATCCAGATAATCCATGTTATTCTATTTGAAAGCAATGACACCATATTCCTTACTTTGATTAGGCCTCAAACTTCACACCCCTTCCTTGTTTTTATATGATAAATAGACACGTGACACAGATTTGGTGGAGCTGCAAGTGAAAGACCAAGTTTGGGATGTGTTTACCAGTACTTGCAGTTTACATGAAATCGAAGTTAAGCTCATTCTGATACAATTTCAATCTGGGACGATTTCTTCGGTGTAGTTACAACCAAGGATGGACAGTTGTCCACCTTTTACCATTAAGATGAAGCTATTTTTTTAGGCCTTAAGACATATTATTGAGGATAATGATCAGCTATACATTATGTTTACAAACCTCACTAACTAAAACTATTCCTGTTTTCATTTTGTACGTTTTTCCACTGTTGGTTCCTTAAGAGCAGATACAAATCCTAACATCAAAGCTCCATGCTGTACATGTCGGATATCACAGCTGCATTTTGTTTGTGCAGCTTCTAATAAGTTGACCTGCAGTCAATACAAGCATTACCTGGACATTTTTTTACCTTCTTTATTTAGCTACACTTATTGTTATTTAAAAAATTACCGCAGAATATCCTTGAAAACTTGTTGCTCCATATCGCCCAGAGATATTTTTAAGTACTATGAAGTTTTGACATTTTGAGATCTGAAGTTAAATTCAATATTCTATACATTTCTTACATGGAATTGGGCGTAAATCCTTAAGACATCAACTTAAAAACAAACCAGATCAGGAAAAAAGGTAAAAACGACAATAATAAGGTTGCATCAGTTTTCTAAACATTTCAATTTTGCACCTTTTGATCAAATTTTATCCTTTTTTCCTGCTTGGTACAAAGCGATGAGTCAACCAATCCGCCTGTCTTCACATCCGTTCGTCCGTAGATAGCACAAAACTTTCAGTTGCTTTATAGAAAAGGTTATGATCATGAGGTAATTCATTTTGTGTTGCAGCACAAAAACTCTAAAGCCTTCAACCAATTTGAAGAAGGGGTTTTAAAATTGCCTAACCAAATATCTGAAACAAGTATCATCGTGTCAAGATCTGGGATGCTCTGACGTTTATTCAAGAAAACCGAACAGGGATTTAAAAATAAACTTACTTTTTAAGTGAGTATATAATATGTTTTTAAATAGGTTTTATTCAGTTCTCTTGTACATAATCCATGTGGCCCTATTCTTGGGACGCTCAGTCTCTGACATTCAGTGTAACATTTACCGTATAATTTATTCATAAATTGGAAATACTGTATCAGAAAAATCTGCATACATTAAAGTAGCTTGATTCATTACTTGGGCGATATGGGGTTCTATTTTTGTTTCCGTCTGATGCATAATTGATTATAGTTTATGATACATATTAATGCATTTGCTTTGTGAAGAAAAGGAAAGTACTCCCTAAACCTAAAACTACCATTGAGCTTAAGAACTGTCGTTGAATGTTCGCAGTGTTATTGAGTCTTTTACTTTGTTTCGGGAAAGCTTTGAGTTGTTAATCAGTGGACTTGCCAGCATCGAAGGATCGCTTTCCTTCTCAAACTTAAAGTTACAAACTGATGGCAGGATCCATGGTTGTTACCAATCATGGCAAACCGTCATCATCAGTCAGTATCCTGTTAGCCTTCTACCACATATCACTGAACCGTGTCCTCCTCCTTAGCAGAACTCGTGCGTGAAGGCCAAGTCTGGCTTGACACTTTTCTTGTTGCTGAATCCTAAACTCTGACCTTAACTTAGACGACTGAGACCTGAAGTGCGTTAAATCTTGTTTTGTGGTTTTTATTCTGCCACCTCGTGGATTAATGGATTAGTTCATGCAGTAATTTTGATCGACCAGTCACTCGGTTTTCTCCATCCCCAGATATTCATTCTTCATGTGGTTCACCTGAATCCCGAAGCCTCTAAAATGGTTTGTAATCTCTTTTGTAAATGCTTCTTCAGGGTTAACTTCTTTAAAGGGACAATGTGTTGCTTCTTTAACATGTTTTAGCATACTTCTACACTAGTTGTTATATTTCAATGTTTTTTAATGTTTGTTTGATGATCTAAAACTTTAAAGTGAGACAATAAAATCAAAACCGGGAGGAATCTGCTGGGATAGTACCCTTTCTCTGCTCTATGTTATGAATCAGATGATCTAGCAGCTTATTGGACGAGCGAACCGTTCCCTAGTAGACTGCTTTGGCTGCCAAGGGATGCAGAGAGGAACACCCAGAAAACAGGTCGAGCCTCGTTATTTGGAAGTTTATAGTGAATCTCACAAGCAGCTGATAAAAGAGCCTCGGCTGGCAAGCGTTGAATATGGGAGGGTGTGTGTGGGGGGGTCTCCATGGCACGTGTCGTCTGTGTGTCGCTGGGGGGGAGGGGCTGTTTGCGTGGCAAGCGTGCTGCCCTCGAGGGGTTCTCCTGTGACCCTTATCTGCGTGTCTCTGGGGACGCCTTTCAGACCCTCCTGGGATGCAAATGAGCAGCCATGAAGCAGGGGAGCATGGAGATGCTCCATACGGAGAGGGCGGTGGGGAAGAAAAGGAAAGTGCTGCTGGAGGAGGAGTAGGGTCCGCACCCAAGCATCCCACTGAGTGCACATTATTCTGAGAGCGTGCTGGAGATGAAGCAGCAAACTACCAGGGAGGATGTGAGACTTTGTGCTTATAAGTGCAGAGATGGAACCCTCGAAACCAAGTTTTTCATTGCTGACATCTTGGTTTCTGAGATCAGTTCCATGAAGAAGATGTGGAATAATCATAGAGCACTGACAGAAGATAATAGTTAATATTTATATTCAGCTCTGACAAAAACAACAGAGAGAAAATGTGTTGGACTCATATTATCCTTCTGTAGTCTGCATATTACACGCTTTAGGTATATTTTATATTGCAAGGTCATGGTTCTGCTTTCCCTCATTATCATAAGACATCCATCTCTTTCTTCCATTAGTGACGCTTCACCATGTCGCCAAGCCGACCTCTATTTACGTGACTAAATTAAATTGCTTCTTTCTTGTTCTGCATTTTACTAAAAAAAATGTAAATAAGTGGGAAAATTAGTGTTCTAAATATCCCAACTTAGTTTTTATTAAAATATACCTCCCACAATCTTTCTTATAGGATATAATGACGATTTTAGGATTTGTTAAATGTTGGGAGTGTCAGGGTAATCTACTTTAAGCTATTTAGGTGTATATTTTTGTTCTTTTTTTACCTATATATGTATAAAAGAAAAAGATATGTCATAAAGGGAGATGATTTTGATCAGAGCTGGGGGAGGGGTGTCTGTATATCTGGTCACCTGCTCTCCGGCACCAGGGGTCCTGCAGTGTTTGATGTGTTCGGCTTCCCCCTCCAGTCGACTCCTAATTGTATTGAGCATTGTGACGATGCATAATGCGTAGACAGGCGGAGGGACCTGAAAACAGTTGATGACCTCTGTCTCAACATATGTGGCACGCTCACCCCCTGCACACTTTAATAGTGAGGAGATGAATGGATGTGAATAGAAATGTGCCTCCAGACCTAGTATGGCTGTGGCGTGTCTATGTTTTTGTAGGAAAACACGGCTTTTAGTTTAAAGTGTGCTGTGTCCATCACAAGACCGTAGATAACAATACATTTTTCTTTTTTAAATATCTGCATATTCTGCTTCTATCATCTGGGATGTAGGTCATCTCACATCCTTGTTGACTGCAGCGATTTGCAGCTCCAATCATTTGAAGTAGGGCTTTGGTTTTTTTACTTTTATTTTATGAAACACAATAATTGATGCTCATTATTAAAATAATTTGAGGCTTTTTTATTGTTTAGTTCAAAAATAAACGCTACAGGTAGAAATGCAGTCCTTAAAATGGCAACTTTATTGAAGTGTTTCAATGAAAAACAACACGAGTGATGCTGAAAGTCACAGATCGGCACGGATCATTTTTAAAGACGGGTAAGCATGTTGTAGATGAAATATCCTCTTGGTGACAATAAACCATCATGCATGAGGTTGATTTTGAGTTTTTTTTAACAAAACAAACATACAGCAGAGGTTTGGTTTATTGGTTTTCATACGTTTTTTTTTATTTTGATCTGTTTTCTTATGAGTAAACGCAAACCTTCGAAGTGTCCCACTGTCACCTCATGAAAATCCACTTAGTTTGATACCGCTTCTCATTTGGCCGCAGGAGTAACACTGGAATACTGCCTATGGCTCTTGTTGGGACAAAACAGAAGCCAGTACGTTTGCAGACCAATGTGCAGCGATTGTGGCGTCTGTGTCCTAAAATACACACATTTTTCTTCGTTGCCTTGCGCTGAACAGTCTGTGCGTGCGATCCCTTGCATCTGTCGTTAATCTGGATTGTGAGGAACGTTAATCTGCGGGGCTGTGGGCTCTGTCCCGTCGCCTACATGCTGCACGTGAGGGTTGACTGTGGCTTCTCTCTTGGCATTCACCGCGTGCCTTAATTGTATTGAAATTAAATCAAGGTCCACTGTGAACACAAAGAGCCCAAACCCAAACTTCCAAGCATACGCCGCTGACGGCTTCACGTCCTGCTCTAATATGTTATTTACCACACGTTTAACCTGACTCCTTCTTCTGAAATGTTCATCTACAGAACATTTTTCCCTTCTCCTGTTTTCTGTTGTAAATGTGCAACGATTTTTGTCTCCTCAGTTGGACTTTCTCATTCCTCTGTCCTCACCTGTGATCTGTCCTCCCTGTAGGCTCAGATGCGGCTCTGCAGATCTTTCACACGTCTGAGTACCAGCCATGCTAATCCCACATAAACATGCAATCACATTCTCTCTGACCATACAACAGACAAAAAAAGACACATACACAGAACAAAGGAATCAAATCATTTCTCGTGGACATATAAAATAGACATGCAAGTGTGGATGTGTAGCAACAAAAAGATTTTTTGGGGGAGAGGGAAAGAGTCATCAAAAGCAGGTTGACAGCCTTCAGATGCTCTTAGTGTAAACAGTACATAGAGCCGAGAGAGCAGAGAAGCACGGAGAGAGCGGAGCAAGCAACCATAAAGAGAGCAGCAGCCCAGCTACCTGATCGCTACCATTCCTGCAGACCATCTTCCCCTGAGAGCAAAACAAAGGACGGACGCTTGAATTTTCACGAGGACACACCACGACGCTCCACAACGTCCTAGTCTAAGCAAAGCAACTGACTCCACTCGTTCGGTTGGGTTTACCCAGACCAAGCAGAGATCTTCATCACATTCTCCCTCTTACCCTCCCTCCTACTCTCTTTACTGTTCTCTCTCGCTCCGTGCATTCTGCGCATGTATCTCTTGCCATGTACAGAGTCAGAAAACAGGACCTGAATGTCAACACACACGTAAATCAATTTTCACGCCGTAAACTGTGATAGACAGGAAAAAAAACAATCTGGAGCAGTTTATCATACACATTAGTGCAGGTATCACTGTTTTAGTAACTGGATCTCTGCACTCAGTCTCTCTCTGTTACCCTAAACAACATTTTTCTGACCAAATACATCCTTCCTCTCTAAGGCTGAAGCAAAAAAAAAAAAAAAAAAAACACAGCAGAGACGACTGAGGGTCCTTCAGTTCCTCGGTCCTGGTTTCATTCTTGCTGCTGTAGTTGTAGTTGTGGCTGCGCCGCTCCATCTCCATCCTGCCTGGGTTCTTCTGCGTTGGGAATTCACAAGGGGTGTTGGGATAGCAGACAAGGGGGACTAAAGGAACGGGATGCAGGCAGGTGTCACGCATGCAGTCAAGGGGGAAGAAGGAAAAGGTAGCAGGAGGAAGAAAGGAAGAAGAAAAAAAACACGGATTCAGCTAATTTCTAGCCAGTCATCGGCATTAGGAAAAATCCATATGGATCTGTTCAGGACAAAACCAGGAATAAAAAAAGGGGGGGAGGAAAAAGAAAGCCCACGATGTAGAATATACATATATAAGCCAGTAAGGTATATATGTATAAGGATCCAAGGGAGAACAGAAGGAGGTGAAGAGGGAAATAAGGGATGGACGGACGAGGAGGACAGGCAACTGGCTCACACACAGACACAGTGCGCTGAAGAGACGGCACGGGCTTCAATTTATGCTTT
>JAVLVB010000569.1:3221514-3239665 GCA_032876305.1 Orestias chungarensis | reverse complement strand
ACACACACATCTACTGAATGTCCCGCCCCTATCTGCCCGTGTCCCTGTCCTGTCCTGTCCTGTACTGGATGCATGGCCCAGCTGATCAGTGCACAGGGATTAGCCAACAGGGCCAGCTGGCAGGGATTACACAGCCAAAGTTGGGGGAGGTTTGCATTGGGCGGTGGGAATGGGAGGGGGGGGATAGTTGAGGGGTGAGAGGGTAGGTCTAATACTGGGGGATGAGGGGGGTTCTCTTGTCTTGTCCTGCTCACACACCTGCATACAAACACCTATGTGTGCACATACACACTCCGGGCCCGACGAATGGTTTTGGAGTCTAGCGTTAAGGAATCGCAGCGGCACAAAAAAATGAGCCTCACAGACGTCTGCAAGAGAAATGCCTCCAACGTACACAACGCGTCCTCTTCTCCGTCGGCAAACAACAACAACAATGCACCAAGCTGATGCGTGGATGCTAATGTGAAGGAGGCTGCGGGCGGCGGAGGGGGGGAACCCCATGGGAGAACGGACCTGGGCTGACAATGCGAGGCTTTGACCCTTGACTCCTTCCCCGCTCCATCATCCGCAGCCATCAGCTGATTCTGGTAAATGGACAGCAGCAACCCCCCTCCCTGTCATACACACACGTGCACGCCGACACGAGCCCGCTAACGGTGCTGAACCTACCAGGGATGACCTTAGCTCTTCTTCTTTTCTCTTTTTTTTTTATTAGCAGCTTTTTTTTACAGCTCCCACTCGCTCCGGCGCAACGCTGCTCTTTTCTGCCTCACGCCTCACTCATCCCGGTGTTGCTGCTTCTAACCTTTATTTTAAAATGTGTCCACATCCACGTATGTCATACCCACAGCTTTGTGTTTTATTAAAGCTGGGTATCTCTTCAACCTTACAGCTGTGTTTTGTCTCCACTGGTTTATGTGGAAGCAAATAAATACTTTAGCTTGTTTCAAAACAATAGTTAACACATTTCATATGTTTGAGAGGATTTATTCACACATCAGCATCACTGTATTCTATATTTATTGTTGTTTTGGAAGAAAAAAAATTCAGTTTCTGCAAAATCCAGACAAATGTTTAAATTTAAAATATTCCTTAAACACATATGAGAAATATATTTTGACATGCACAATTAAATGAAAGTAGACACAGTTTTCTAGATTTGAGGCAATAAATTCAAGACCTCTTTAGTGAATCAGTACGTAAGGTTTTCTGCAGCATCCATCTGAGCTTAAGGGATTTTAGTGTGTCAAATATTTACACACAACGATAATAAAAAAAAACATTATGCCCAGACATTATGCCCCTCAAAGTGTTTTTTGTAGATTTAACGTGACATTTCATGGGGCATGAAAGGCTCGGCTGTAGTTTCAGACTCACTGAGACATGTATGACATTAGTTTGGAAGTTAAACGATTGAAATGCACAGACATGAAGAAGCAGAACAGCAGAGAGATTGTTTTTCATTTAAAATGTACATTTTTTAAATGCATATTCTTCTTAAAAGATATTTGATCAAACTTTCCATTAATTGTAATTTATTCTTTTTAAGTGCTTTTTTCACACAAATTTGGTCCTCGTCCCTTTTGACATGACGGCAGGACGAATATTTGTTCCAGCGTCTTCACGCCTTTGCAACTCGTACTTAATTTTTAAAGAAGGGAGCTGCAAACGGGCGTGCAAAACCACTTCTAGCTGGCAGCTACAAAGATCAGAAAGACTGGAGAAAATATTTTATTTTAATTTTTTTATCAGACGGAGAAACATGGGTGAAAAAGAGTCAAGCGGTTATATAAAGAGACAACGCAGGAGAGGCAGGCAGGCAGGGACAAATAGGCAGTGCTCGTCTCCCACTTTGGTAATCTGATGGGGAGATTAGCAAGCAGGCAGCATTTGGGTCGGATTATCGGGTCATTAGAAGAGACTGGTGCTCCAGAGCCTCTATCATGTGTTAATGTGGCTTTACAGGTCCTGAGCGCAGTCTGTGCAGATTGTGGAGAGGAAGTACATGACATCGTTCCTAAACAAGCACAGAAGGCCGCACCGCCATAATACCCCGCAGAACGTCTGCCTGTAATTGTATATCTGTGTTGGCATGATTTAAATGTTTTTATTTATTTATTTTATTTAAAAATTTTCCTTACACATTACACTTTTTACTGCTATTCTCGACCTGATTGTGTCAAACGATACAGATTTAACTAATTCACGGGTTGTTGCAGACATGCAGCATTTTTATAGAGGTTCTACATTTGCGCCCACATTTTTTTTCCTATATTGCTATTGAAAATATAATGTACTATTCTTTTAAAATAAAGTACATTTTATTTCTAATGATATAAATCCTTACAAAACTTTGGATAAATAACATTTTGTGGAAAAAAATTTAAATAAGCTGTTGATCATTTCCTTAAAAATGTGTAGAGTTTAAGATAGGCAAAAATACAAAATTATACATATATATAACTCATTATTATACTTTTGTTCAATCATTTGTGTGTGATTTTTAATGATTTACATTTAGACAGAGTCAGACCAGGAGTAAGTGTGTTTGTTCTCACTGTTTCTGTGGTGTGTTTTAATTTGATCTTATCTTTGTCGTAAATATATTTAGATATACAGATAAATCGCCTGTACATGTGTTTTGTTATTTTTGGAAGCAGGGGTCGTTTATTGAATGCCGATCAGTGTTGCTGACGTTCCCTGGGTCAGTTGTGCTGATGTGCAATATCGTTGCAACGCTGCGAAATTGGTCTCAATTTCACAGGAATAGACAATGAAGCCTCCGATGGGTGCGTATGTTGCATTTATTAGATTTTGCCGACCTTATTGTTTCGTCTTCACACCAAACCAAATACTTCTATAATCATCCTTAACGGTGTGCAACTTCCCCCCCCGGATTGATCACTTTCTCCACTTTAAAATCTGATCTGTGGTCCCAAAAACCTTCCCTGATGCTCCTGCTGCCTCTGCACACACCCTGTCCCAGTTCCCCACCCCCCATCCCCTTTTTGTCAAATAAATTGCTATGTGACCTACTTCCCATTTTGCACCATTTCGCTCACATTCAGATATTATTGTTTGAACATGAGTAATTTGCTTTGGGGCATACGGTATCAAAGAGGGCCCATTGTACGTTACACAAAATAAGGCATACTTTACTGTAAGTGGTTAAGAGTTTAATATATAAATGTAAACTTAAGTGTGACAGCCGTTTTGTTCTCAAATCTGATCTGCGGGTCTTTTTGGCACTGTGGCCGCTGTTAACAGTTTATTTTATTTTATTTTATTTTCTAGTATTATTTGTAATTAAAATACATGCTTCACATATTTTCTGACCCACACATGAAATTATCCTCAGAGCAGACAGGATGTCTTTGTGATGGTCATAGACAGAAAATAAGGTAAATCAATGTTGCGGCCTAGCTAAGCAGAAAGCACAGTGGTAATTTTTAATAATAAGCATTGCAAATTTATTGAGGCACGTTGCATTTAAAACCCAGTTAGCTCTGCACCAGTTGGCATCCAGCGTTCTGCCTTGACTTGTGCATTTTTAAAAAGCTCACACAAAAAAACATGCTTGTGGTGTGTCACAGTAATTATATTATTATTTTTTACACTTTTATACTTTCATGTTACAACTTTTGTTTGTTTTTCATGCAAATTCTGTATGTTTTATTTTTCATTCCAATTGAGAAAGTGTAACATTTTCAGCTGTGAGACGTTGTGCGTCTCTGTGTGTCAGATCAAGGTTTCCTTCCGCAGATTCCCGTCGATGGAACGATGGCACCAGAGACCACACTGACCCTGATTTATTGGGATCAGAATCCACCTGACAGCAATTAATTTACATCCATTAACCACATTGCCTGCTCTCTCCTTGCTCTCTGAGGACGTTTTTGTGCAACCGGTTTGAACGTTCGTCGTATCTCCTCTGACTTTTTTTTTGTTTTTTCCATCCCTCAGCCGTTGCTCTCCCTCAGTCACTCGTTGGGGTCCACATTCCTAATGCCTTCAGGAGACCTGCACCATTCCATCCCTACCTCTACATGGGAACGATATAACGCCTAATGATTGTTACATTTCTGATTTTTTTTTTTTTTTTTTCATGTTTTATAATTTGACATAGAAACTCAACAGAATGAGGAACCTCTAGGTTTTGAAGTGTGTATAAGCTCTTCTAAATTAAAAACACTTTGGAAGATGTGAATAAATTAAGCACCGCTAAGCAAATTGACTAGAACTACACAAGGAATTTGATATTAAGGTAATAAATTGTGCATCTTCTGATCATGCCATGAAATTCTGCATGCTGTTTTATCATGAAAGCATCATTTCATTCAGGTTCTTATGCTCAAGGGCCTTTTTATTTTTTCCTTTACATTTAAGTTTCCCTATTCATCCTCACTGGCCTACATCTGCCGCCACTTCCGCTGCAACTTTTAATACTTCTTTTCTACCAGAATCCGTCAGCCAAATGTTCTATATGGGGGGGGGGGGGGTTGGCCTTTCAACTCAAAATGGGAGACTTTGCTTGAGGGAGATTTTGCCATTTGCTTCTACAGACTACAAAAAAAGAAAAGAAACAGAAGTAGGCATTAGCACTTTGTGTCTTTGACTATTTTTATGTCTTCTTTATTTTGTGCATCTTTTCTTTCAGTTTCTCCACCTATTATAGAACCCTTCATCCAACTCAGGCCTTTCATGTCTTCAGTCAGTCCTCAGGCTAGAACATTAATCGTTAAATCCACGGGGTAGCCTTGATCAAGAGCGAAGGTGGAGGGATGAACTGTTTAGTTATATGGTGTATGTGAATTAAAAGCATTTCCAAACTCAGACATACAACCAAACAAGTAGGAGCCATGCTTTCTATGTTTTTACTTTGCACGAATTAATAGGTTCCCTTTAATTTCAGATTTATTCTGATGGAGGAGACAATCAGTAAAAAAGCCTTTGCAAGCATCTTATAGCTTGGGGACAGGTTTTTCCCAGTGTCTGTGTACTGTTTGGCTGAATACGTGGTGCAGGGGGGGCTAGTTGAGTTGGCAGCATGCAGAAAGACACTGCAAAGGGAGTGGGGGTTTGCAATAAAGGATTTTAAACCAAAGCCTCTTTGGTAAAGCAGAGGAAAGGAGGTAGGTTTGAAAGAATGAGGCTGTGGGGGGAGGTGGAAGGATACAGGATGACACACGGTCCAGATTAACCCTAATCTCAGGTCTGCTGGTTTAGGTAAGGCCAAGGGACTGGAGGAGGATGTACCATGATGCCAGGTGGTCATGAGTAGGTTAAAGCTGGAAGAGGATGTGGGATCGGGGGCGGGGGTGTTGCTAGGGAAAAAGAAGAGCAGCAAATGGACTCAGGTTTTCAACATCTTTTCCTTGAGCAGCCGCTTTTGCAGAGGAAACTAGAATCAGACACCCAAAATGTAACTGACTGCAACCAAAGGAGGGGGAGGTGTTTTAGTCTGGATTGACAATTTTTTTCTTTCTTTTTTTGGGTGGGGGGAGCTAACATGGGTACCAGCCCAGACAGATGCGGCCGGGTGATTGGGTGGTTCGTACATGGTAACAGTGGCACATGCCCTGGTGCATGGGATTAGAGGGACGGTCGGTAATCTGCTGTTTAGGCTGTATGTAGGGCAAGAGTAGCTTAGCCCAGACACTCTTAGCAAGGCTGGAGCAAGAGGGAGAGGAAGTGGACCTGCTCACTCAAATCGCCCATCAGGTTATTTGTTTCCCGGTTTTATCTAATTGCTCTCTGTTCGTCTGCTTGCTTTCTATACAACGATGTAAGAAATCATTTATACCCCATGAACATTTTCACATTTTGTCATGTTACTTCCGTAAAACAATCTAAATAATATATTGTGATTCACATGTGATGTGGCCACACAAGGTAATAGGCAAGCATGTGTTTTAAGCCCCCTTTACTCTGATAACTAAATACAATCCATACCTAACCCTTAATTAGTAATCTCTGTCCACTCTGTCCAATGTAAATTAAGATGTTTGTTAGAAAACAAACCAGTCAAACATAATCAAGAAACAGCCGAGAGGTCAGGGAGATGTGTGAGGTTCAGTTTAGTTTATAAAATTTATAGCTTTGAACATCTCACGTGACTCTTTTCAATCCATCATCTGAACCTGGAAATATTATTGTGCAGCTGCAAGGCTACCAAACTATGGCGATCTACCTAAACAGGCAAAAAGAGTATTAATCAGAGAAGCAGCTATGAGTCCTGTGGTAAATCTGGGAGAGCTTTGGAGATCCAAGGCTCAGGTGAAAGAATCAGTTCATTAGTCTGTGATACTTCATTCAACAAAATAAAATCACTTCCCCTTATGTTCTTGAAAACTCCGTCGCAATAGGGTGCAGCAAGAAAAAAAACAGCCATATTTAATTTGTATTACAGTTACCCACCTATGATGATCAGTATCCTGCCAATACTTGACATGATTTAGAAATCTGCAATTTTGTGCATAGTGGTTGATTTTAAATTGGCTTTATTTAGTATTTGTTTCCAAAAGGGAGGTTACAATTATTTTTTTAAATGCAAATGTATATCTGAGTTAAAACATATTGAAAGTAGCAATGCCGCAGGTGAAGTTCTAAAAGGGCCACATGAGTATCTGTGACTGCTGAATTCAAATATTGCAAAAATAGTTTTTGAAGATGAAATACTTTATTGCATTTTGATAGATGAAGGTTCATACAGCTGAAGATATCTGTAGCTGTCTATATGGCTGATGGTTATAAAACTATCCCCAAAAATGTTGACATAACTTTGTGATACCACTTGTTGAAATTTTGGCTTGTAAAATAATTCAGCATGTAAAGTCATATGACACGAATAGATCGACCAAGCATTAAGGAGTGAACAACTAATTAGACTGGAAATCTCAGCTTTGTTAGATAAACAAAATAGTGTGCAAAGCCATGCAAATAACTAAACACCCAGATTCTGAAAGGTTGGCTCCACCAGATTATGTTAAATTAAAAGGCAGTAAACCCACATCATGCATCAGGACTTGAAGACTAAAAATGAAAAGCCTTACGCCATTCCTTAAAGGTCCAGCTTGGTTTGGAGCTTGATGTATTTATGTATTACATGGGTTTTTGCTTTGTTTAGATATGTGAGAAAACTCAATCTTCCAAGAAATTACTGTCACTGACTAAAACTACAGACCTTGATGATGCTGACATGTTAAGTCGTGAGAACAAGCCAGATTTGAGCTTGACTCTAAATGCTGATAATAAACACAAGAGTCGTTTCATAAATTACATTAATTATTTGATCGTGGTATCAGAGTAAGTAGGGCTGGATATAAACCCCCCCTCAAAAAAACCTGTGTTTTCTCCCATTTGTTACTGTGTCTAAAACAGTTTAATGTAAATCAACGTATTAAACATGTTACTGTTTCTTGGTTTTCACTTTGTGTTCGCTTCCTAACTTGGAAAAACACGAAATACAGACTAGATTTCTTGCTGTAACTAGATTTAAACTATGCAGAGGATGTATTCAATTTTCCAATCTTCCCCTCACCCTTCCAACTCATTCAAACAAACCTCCATTTCGTCTCTTCATATTTTCCATTAAACCGGCTGATTTAAGCACTGGCCAGCATATGAATTCAAATGTGTCCAGTTTGCTTTTCCCATTGCGGTCTGTGAATACTCCCAGGGAGCACAACATTGCGTCTTACCGCATGTAGCAGCTTTAGCAGAGCAATTGAACCCATTGTGTTTTTTTCTCACCATCCCACAATACCACCTGCTTTGGCGAAAAAGGGTGCTTTAAAAACACAGAGGCGGAATGATTTATTATTCTAATTAGTCAAAGTGTGACTTTAGGAAAGCTGCAAATACACTAGCCAACAGAAGGCAGTTTCCTGGTTGCCGAATCATCCTCCTGGTCATATTATAATGGAGATGCAGTGTAGTGAAAATTCAAACACCAAATTCAGCAATGATTCTAAACAACAACTGGGTTCAAAAGTTTGGATTTAGTGTGAAAACACACAAGTAGGAGCCGTGCATCCAGAATCAGATGTGCAAGATCCTGACATCGTTTTGGCTTATTAATTCTGTTTCAGATGTAGTAGAGCTCATTTAAACCGCTTATTTTATCAGTACTGGCTACAGGTGTACGTACATATATTTGTTTTGGTAACATCCAGGGAAGCCCTTCCGGTTTCGTACGCAAAGGTACCAAACAACCATTGTTTTACATATGCTCAATGTTTGAGAGTACAATGAAACGTACTGTCCTGAGTCCCAGACATGATTTCCCAATAGCTGTGCATTTACACAATCTATGCTCTCTATTGTCTGAATATCATAATGTGATTTAAACTTTACAATTCTCAAATGTCTTATTTCCAAAGATCATTAAGAATTTTTAGGGTACTCTGCTCTATCAATTTCATAACTAGTTTGGATTCTCAATCAAACACCCAGCTGTGTCCATGTTTCCCACCTAGCTCTGGATTTGAATTTAGGTTAGGTGGTCTTCCTTCCTTATTGAACTTGTAAAATAATACTAACAGCCAAGCAGACCCAGGGCATGATAATTCCTGATGGCTGATACCATTTTGAAAGGATCCTCTTGACTCCTCTAAACATACATCTTGACGTTTTGACCCGACAACTTAGTCAGGACCCGGACACTCTACAGTCATGTTAAGATTCCCCTTAGATGGTGACACTTAGTTTGTTCTTGTCAATAATCGGCCTGTAACTTGTGGTTTCAGGTTCATTGTTGAATATCCTGATGAATTTCCTTTCGTTGGTGAGAGTGAGAGTTTTGGAGATGATGGCTGAAACTTGAAAACAAACAGGTGATTCAACAGGACAACGATCCCTAAAACACTTCCAAAGTCAACCCTGTTGAAAAATTACTGATTAGTCTTAAAAGTGAGTTCTGTCCTAAAAAGTAAACCAATTTAATAGAGCTTTGTAATTACTGAATGGAAGAGTTGCTATAAAAATCTATTTAGAATAATACCAGAATTGTGTTGATGGCTACAAAAGTGGGTGGATCTGCTGTTTGCTATAAGGCACTAAAATATTGTGGCTTATGTTTATGTTTAAGCCTATATGTTTAATATTAACATGTTGTATAATGGCAAAAAAGATGTATATTACATCTGGGTGTGGTTGCTAAAATCTTCATTTTTTTAAATATCCTTTATCCTTTTTAAGATTTAAAAACCTTCAACCCTGAAAAATAATATTATTAAACGACCCAAAGTGATAAACTCAAGTTTATTTTGAGGCTCGGTGGTCTGACCAATGCTTCATATCATCACAAACAAATAAATGCTAGTATGATTAAAGGAATTATTTTTAAAAAAAGCATGTGGACTTAAACTGTATGTACCAGTTATGTGACCTGGCTAACCACTGTCTCCCATCAAACACAAGGCTTTATACCCTGATAAAATCTGCCAGCGAGTTTAAATCCAGGTCGTTTCATAATCTCTTTGATAATCACATCTGCACATCTCTCTGGGTTCTCTCTCTGATAATCAAACAGCTGCAAGCTGGCACGCTCGCTAAATCTTCTGCTACAGCACACCAGCAGCTTTCGACACAAATATATGCATGCAACCATTGCGTGTGTAAATTCATGGACAAACTACCCGTGTGCACGGAAGTACTCAAGCATACATGTATCAACCCCTGCACAGAATGCCTCTACATGGATGCGATCACAGAAATGCCTTTAGATTTAAGGAGATCCTTCTAAAACCACAACTCTGCAGAGCTTACAGTGATGAAATATTTACTGATTTTTTGGCCTAAAGCTTATTTTTAGAACAAATGGAGAATAGGAATAAAGTGGACACAGCATGTGTCGACTGTATGTATCTCATCCTTTCTCTAACAACAGCGCCTCTCCAAACTCACAGTTACACCCAAATCATCCAGCATCAACAGGCATGTGAACTACAGCGTTTGCATCTTCTCTCCCTCTGCGGTTGGCTCTTACTCTCTGACTGCTCTGTTTTTATCTGTGTGCTACCACTCTCCTAGCTTTCGGGTAATTACCTGGCATTTGCATTGCAAAGTCCCACCACCCCATGCTGCATTCAGCTCCTCCACAGGTGACTGAGCTTCATTTCTCTGGCAGATAAGAGAGGGGAAAGAGGAAGGCAGGGAGGAGGGAAGGAGAGGAGAGTGTGATGTTATTTTGGAATGCAGAATATGGGAACAATGCCCCATAAACTTTCTGTGGTTGTTCCCATTGTCTGGATCAGAGAACAGAGAAGAATATTTTATTCTCCCATTATCGTCATTACTGTCCCATCACTTGGTCTCTCTGAAATGTATTTTTCATCATTTGATCACTTATGATATTCAATTATAAAGCAATTGGGAAAATAAGAGAAGACGGTTCAAATGTCAAAAAGTTTTCCACCTCTAAACACTGAAATTCATTTTGAGTCTCAATCTAAACTAATAACAATAGCAACTAATAGCAATATTTTGTGATCGATCCATTTTTTATTTTGGAGCATGCAATGAAGCATCTAGAGAGCAAAGAGATAAAACAAACACATACAAAGAAAAGAACTCTAGCACAACTTTACTTTAAAATCTCACAATACAAAATGCGTGTAAAGATAAAACTTATCAGTTTTAAAGTTCTGGTAGATTCTACATTATGAAGGATGGGGTTGTAAAGACAACTTGAAAAATGCATAGTCCAAACTCCCTATTTTTCCTCCATGTACGGCAAGCTCACGTTTATGTTTCTGTGATTTTATTGCTCACCAAAAAGACAGTGATACCAAACGACAGGTCCAATGACTTTCATTTTAAAAGAAGAATATGATCGTCACCAAATTGGCCAATCGCCTTAATTTACTTTAGCCAGGAACAACCACACTATGTGCATGTGTACTCTTTATGCCTCAAAGATTGTGTTGAATATTTGTTGTATTTCAAAGCGAAAAGGAATAAAAATCCTTGTAAATTAAAAATAATAATAATAATTTTGGATTCTGATTTAATATTTAGCAGTTTTTTCTTTGATCTGTCACATTCTGCCCTGTTTGCTGTGGGCTGTGAGATCTGCTACTTCTCTGCAGCACCTCCTATCAGATCCAACCTTCCACACCTGCTCACCCTCAGCTGCAGCTCATCACTGCTCATCAGCCAGGCAGCATTTAAGCAGCAGTGTTTCCCTCATTCAGTGCCAGATTGTCGTTGCAGCATGCACTTCATTCCAGCATTGATTATTGGTTTAAATTCTTGGTCTCGACTCCAGCTTGCCTCTGACCACGTCTTCTCGTCTCTGCCCCGACCTTCTGCCAGTCCACAAGCCTTTTGTCTGTCCCCTTCGGATTTTGTTTGTTTGGCTGAAACACACTCAAGTCTGCCCGCTTCCTGTTGGTGTTTGGAGCTTCCAAGGCCTGTCATCTGCTGTCAGGTGAATGACCAGCTTGTTGCCAACGCTGTGAGGACTCGCCAGTCTCCTCGTTCCCTGTTGATGCCTGGAGTTAACCAAAGACTGTTTCCTGCTGCCAGTTAAACTACCTGCTTGTTGCTACGCCTAAAGAATAAAGTACTTAAAACTCTACCTGATGTTGTACTGCACTTGGGTCCAAAACCAGTTCCTTGACATGATCACCTGTTTTCCAGAAGTGGTTTGTGACTAAGTATATTTCCCATTTACATTTATTTAAACAACTTTTAGAAGAAAAGAAAATTCAGATAGTTTTACTGAACAATTTTACTTTAATTTAGAAAAATCTTGAAGTATAATTTTGTTTTATTTTAGTAAAATGTCTGGCTACCCTACCCTGACATATAGTTGACTAATTTCTCTTTTCGGTTGACTGTTCCTAGTATTCACCATTTTGCAGATGGTTTTTGCATATCTAATTTATTTAAAAGAAAATGCATCTCAGGAAGCTGAAATATTTAGACACAATGATTAACATGTCATTGGCTGTCGTTTTAAAGTACTTTATCCAGGAAGAATCCTTTATTTTTGTAGTTGCTAAGGAGGTAAGAAAAACTGCAGATAACTTTTAACTTAGTGTATATTTGGTGTTTGAGTTATTAAAACCAGCAGGTAAAAGCATTCTTGGTGGGGTTCTCAAATATTAATGGTTTTTACCATTACGTGAGAGGCTTGGTAAACCCTGAGAATACTGCGGTTCCACTGTAATATTATTTTAGTCTTTAAAATGCCTTTAAAAGGCCTCCGTGATGGAGGCCGTCATGAAAGCTTCCCGGAAGTTGGGCCGGTTTCCACAAACGCTCAGAAAACGGTCAGAGCTGCTGTTCTGCGGATCAGCGCACAGGATGGCAGAACAGAGCGAGCTCTGCACGGGAGGCTGGACCAACTGGTGGTCATAGGTAAATACTGGAGTGATACCAGTTTAGTGAGACGACGGAGTTGGATTTTTATTTCTTATCGGGGCTGAAACTTTTAACGCACGTTGCATAACGGGGAGAGCTGAGGTTCTAAAACGAAGCAAGAAAAACGACGTCATTTATCATTTTCTTTATTGCAGAGTTTTATGAATATTTTAACAGATTTCTAAATAATCAAATAGTTGGAGGCTCGGATTATACACATATGTAGCAACAGATGAGAATTACTTCATACACTAAAAAGATGAATAAAAAAACTGCAAATAAACATAAAATCCAAAAAATAATGAACACATCAGGCATAACATTAGGACCACCTGGCACAGTGGCGTCTTGGTTTACCCGAACCAGCAGGAGAAATAGTTACAAATGCTCTGCAACAGTGATGATGTAGGTTTTGCATGTTAAGGTAGCAACATCTATAAAGGCAGGACCCAAGGTTCTCCAATAGAACCAAATTTCCCAAATCAATAATACTGCGTTTCTTAGTTAACCATCCTCCAATAAAACATCCCAGTGCCATGTGTTTCCCAGGTTAGGGATTCATTCACACCCAGCCTTCCACTTACTGTAAAAGTACTAGGCCATCTTCTACTACTGCTTCATAAAAGAACTAGGCCATCTTCTTCTACTGCTTCATGGTCTAGTTTTAATGCTTAATTGCCTGTAGATCATGCTGCTGAGTGAAAGTTTTTTTGTATTTTGATAGCTTCCTACCAGAACTAAACATTATCTTTTCCCCTTGTTTAACGTACAGATACTCATTCTCAAGATCAGACAGCATGGGCTAACCTTTCCGCAAATGAATTACAGAGACATGGGATCAGTTCAACTCTGTCCAGTTAATGGCCCAGTTTGAATCTAACAACTCGTAGTTTAAATATGTTTTCTATCCAATTGTCTAGCCATCACAATTTGGTCCTTGCCATATTTCTATGCCATTAGCACAGCTACAGCAAACCAGCAATTTTCAGCAGCCCGTACAAGAGCGTGATTGTCAGAGCTAAGACCTTCCTCCTTGCTCTGACTAGTGGCTTCTGATCAAGTGTGGTATGGTACTGCAGACTGGAGTAGGACCACTGACCGGAGACGGAGGTACCAAGGAAGCTCGATTATTTACTTTTTATAGATTATCTGTTTCATATTATACTTTCAGGTAGTGATAGTTTTAACAATATGTAACAGAAATTATACTTTTATTTTAGGTACCACACCATGCTGTGGGATTGAAAAAATTAAAACATCAACATTTTTCTCTTTTATCCAGTTTTTTTCTCTTTTTATATATTGTATACATGTCGGTGACTGCTGCTGTTACTAAAGATTTCCCCGTAGTGTGCAATAAGGGATATTTCTATTCTATTTCTGAAGACTTCAATCAAAACAAAATCTCATAAATATGGAAACAACTGAAACTAATATTTCAATAAATGTAATCTTTTAGACCCAGTTCATCAAATCAATAAATGATGATGTCCCACTCAGTGAAACATTAATAATTCAAATGATAAACTTAAAAAACAGAAAGCAGCATTAAACTTCATAGTCCAGTACTCGGTACAAACTGACACAGCCAAGTTTCCTTAACCTTTTTACAAAGGGTAAAGTAACATTACGATGGAGGAGACAAATAAAAAAGTTAATGACAAATTACAACCCCACCATCACTGCAGGTTAGTTTTCTGGGTAAAATGTGCAGTTAATATTTTAGTTTTAGTTTTGCAAACTGCAGCAGCTCTTATCCCTTAATTATAGCCAGTTTATCAAAGCGATTTTTCAGTGTTAATAGGTAAAAAAATGGCATTGATGTCATTAGTTTTTAATAATAACGCTTGCCTTAAAAACCTTTAATTGAACATAGACTGCGAAGGGCTGCACATAAAGGTTAATTTATGGTATATTTAGAATTGTCACTATAACCCTTTTATGACCATTAAATCAACAGATATGGAGTTTTGCACAAGTTTTTTTGACCTTTAAGCCAGCTTTTTTAATACTTTTAGTAATTTTTTGTTGTAGAATTTGACTGTGCCGGCTAGAAATTCAATTGGGTAGATGTACGTTTCTAGCATGATCCTTTCAAACATCTTTAAATCAACAGTAATTTCTCCAAATGCCTGTCCACTATATAGCTTTCCAACCAACATCTATGTATGGTCTTCTCTAACCATTCTACTTTTAGGAGATCTAACCTTTGGACAGTGATAAACTCTTTGAGTTATAGTGGTTATAAAAGCCTGCTGGTTTATTAGATTGTTTTAGTTGCTGTCACCTGTTTTATTACTTTTCTGATCACACTGTGACTCTATTTCACCACCTTGATTGTGTTTTTTTTATTGCATTTTTAAAATTTTTGTAGAGATTATGGTACAGTCTTCTGAAGGCGGGGCTTCCTTCAAACGATGGCTGGAAGATGCATTTTCATTTGTCTAACAGACCAGAAGAACCGCTTTGCAACTTCATATCCAAGATTACCAACAGAAATGCTCGCACTCATCCCACACTGTAGAATAGACATTCTGTAGCTAACATCCCCTTAGAATATTAAAATTGTCTCATCACGCTGCCTTTCCAAGGAATGTGTAAAAATGTGTACAAATGATTGGATAAAAAATAAATAAGTCTGTAAAAATGAATAAAAAAGCTAAAAAAGGTAACTTCTTAAATTTAGGTTAAACTATTGCATACACAAGAGGTACTACTGGCCCATCTGGGCATTATGCGCATGAAGGCTCCACCCTATCGTACGTTGCCTACCCGTCTGTCGAAGCAGCTCGGAGACACTGCGTGGCAGAAATCTGTTCCTCCTTTTTCACCATGGGGGTGGCTGTTTAGATGAGGAGGCTTTTTGTTGGTCTCCAGTGTCTGTTTACCAATGTGACCCTGCAAGCATTAGTGACTTAAGGAGTGTTTTCTTATGTTCTTAGTTCAGTCCCTGACTTGTGGAGCTGTGGGTGGAGACCATCTTACCGCTCTAATCAGCGACCATGTCTGGTTTTCAGAATAGTCTGTTGCCCCCGTGCCCTGATAAAGCTCCTTGTTCCTGGTTTGGTTTCCTGTTGCCCTGCATTCCCTGCCTCACCACGGTCTGTGTGATGTAGTCTATGACCTTGGCATGAATGATCCATTGGCAGATTGCTACATGGTAGGGGCACAGTGGCTATTATTTGGAGTCAGTGCAGGATAAACTGCCAATATTTTTTCCTGAACAGGATGGGGGAGGAAGGCTGACTGAAATCAATTTCTGCTATGTGTTTCATTGTGACTGTTATAAACTGAGTCATGGCAAGGATTTATAGCCTGTATTGTTTCACAACTCCCTCTAGATGCTCTTTGGGGTGTTTTGTGTTTTTTTTGCTCCATGTGGAGCAAATCCTTTTTTCCTTTATGTACTGCCACTGATCCTGGATAACATAATGCCAGTGAACAGGTGAAGAAACATTCATCAGGAATTAGAAATAAATGACAAAGAGCAAAAAGATTTTGACTTGGTTGTGGTGTTGACTTAACTGCAGAACATTTTGTGATCGTAGTTTAGTTTACAGTTCTAGTCAAAAGTTACCATCCACTCTTCATCTGTACTTCTGAAAAAATTGTAGTAACGTTGAAGACAGGGCCATTTCAGAAGACTAATCATTAATACTCGAAGATTTTACTTGAAGTAGTCTTTCATCCATCTTTGTCCATAGTTTGTGCAATTTATTATGACCATAACTCTCTCAGTTAACTTTGATGTTAAACTGTGTTTGCTTTGGACATTAACACTGCTGTTCTAGTAGTTGCCATGTCAGGTTTGAGTGTTTGTGGTTCAAACACTTGGGTCTTGGTGCCTTCCATGGAAAATCCAGCTGAGTCCAATCACACATTATTCTGATCACTGGAAGTCTAGTTTGTTTTTTCCTCTCTTAAAGATTGAGATCCCTCTGTTCTAAATAGCAATATTTAAGACAGAAGAAATATTATGGTCCATTATTAAACAATAGCAAAAGCTTTTGAAGATATTAATGATTTTATCCATTAAATTGTCACACACTCTGCTACTCTGTCTATTGACCTCTCTAATGTATAATTTAGTTAGAGCAGGTCTATGACTGAAACTATCCACTGTTTGACAATTATTTAGGAGACTGAACACAGTGTGCAGAGATTGAAGCTAATACCACTAAATACCTAAGAAACATCAAAGGAGTTCCTCAAGGGATTCACATAGGACCACTTCTTTTTCTCTTCATTGTTATCATTGCCCCAAAGGTGTCTAATGCAAAGTTTTAATTTTAACACATATCACTATGATTTATTGTGCAATCCCCATCCCATTGCAGGCACTTACCCAATTATAATGTCATATGTTTAACCTAAAAAGTTCAGACAAAAATGTATTCTTTTTTCAAACACCAAGGTCCAGAAACCGATTTGCCCTCAATCAGCCTTCAGATGGTTCACATATAGACTTTGTTAATAGGACAAATATTTTGGCACTTTAATTCATCATTCTCTCTTTTACCCCCAAATGTTAATCAACATATTAAAAGGGTGAAATTGAAGCTAGGGTTTCATTTCTGTATTAAGTCATGGCTTTTTTTATTCCAAAGAAAGGTAGATTGCTGCAACCATTCTGTTGATCTGTGATTTTTTTTGTATAGGCTCCCATCTCATTTCTAAATTAATGTTCAGCCATTATTGTTAATTATATGTGCGAACAAGATGAACAAGAACGCTTTTTTTTGTGTTCTACTTTCGTCTCACCTCTCAAACTTCCTTCATCTGCAGAGTCCAAAGCCTTATAGCCTTCATTCATGTGTGTGCCAGCTGCCTCTTAGTAGCTGCTTGGCAAGGCCTTGTCCCCTTACCTCTGTCAGGCGTCTGTTAAGGGGTGTTGTGCCCTTGGGTCTCGGGTCTCTGGGTCCATGGCTGGATCTGCTCTGGCATGGCTGGCTGCCAGTGAAGCTTGTGGGCGTCTGCTCTCTGGCTACTGGGTGGTTACCACCCGTTGTCTCTATTGCTTTTCTTTGATGGGACGATGCAGTTGTCCTTGGAGTGGGCATGTGCTTCGGGGGGTCTTTGGCTGTCTCTGGCTTGAATCCCCTCAATATCTGACTCTGCTCCTGGGGTCAGGTCTTTGGCTCTTCCCACCTGCTATTTAAAATTGATTTGGGGAAACATAACCCACAGAAATGGGCTCACACACACGTATTCATGCAGGTATGACTTCTGGTGTTTATAGAAACACACTTGTATTATTTAGTACTGTGCCATTTTTGGTGCCAATGTTGTTTTACATGGATAAGTTGCTTGTTGCTTTGATGTCTGTCTGCAGTGGTAGAATCACATTTCTGTTTTCTTGTATTCTGTAAATTATTCCTCTCTTTTAAGCTCCTTCTGTCCATATTCACTTTTTACTCTTACACATTTCCTTTATTTCTCTTCGTCATAATGCTTCACTTGTGAAAGTAAATCTGCTTCTGTTAATCAATTAGCATAAAGGACATGTGAGCGCCCCAGGAATGTTCAGAAGCTCTGCGACGCTATCAACATGTCAACATGAATCAAAAGGTCTTTCCCACAAATGGGTAATCCGAGGCTAAAGTGGGTCCAGTAGTTTACTAGCAACCTGTACCCAATAAAGTGGCCAGTGAGTGTATATTTTTGTCTGTCACAAACTTCTCTTTGTTGTTCGATGGCCGCTCCGATTGGTTCCACAGTTTACCTCTTTTTGGTCTACAAAAACAGATTTCAGCCTTCCCCCTGTCTTGTCCCCCCCACCCCC
>JAVLVB010000569.1:3180173-3217481 GCA_032876305.1 Orestias chungarensis | reverse complement strand
GACCTACTTGTGAGGATTTTGCTCTCTGCTATGCTGTATTGCGGTTCTTTTTTAGTAATGGAGGTTTCTGCGTAGAAGGCGCCATACATGAGCTTCTTTCTCAAAGAGATTTGAAAAAAAAAGAATTTTTTGATCATAACTTTAAAAACTGCAATTATTTATTAAAGAAAGCAAACAGATTCATACAGGAAGTTGTTAATTTAATATATTATAGAATATAATGCTTTTTGGGACCTTCTGAAGGGGCGCCTTTGTGGGCATGCATTGAGTAAAGGAGCAGACACAGCATAGACGTGCATAGAGCTCTGACTGGATTCTTGTGGATTTTGAGCAAATACTTTCCCATATTTCCTACCGGAAGCATCCCTGTTGCTTTTTTATTCGGGTTTTAAAAAGCTAGATGGTCATACAGAGGTACAGAGGAAAACAGGGAAGGGTCAGTACAACAAAAAGCAGGCACTAAGTGCCGCAACATGTGAAGACCCGAGCGAAATAAACTTTTTAAGGGAGCAAAAGAAAAAAGCGTGAGAAAAAGGCAGCGGTCCTGTCCATCGGCTGAGGGAGTGCAGGCGTCGCTCCAGTGGCCATGACGGAGCAGAACACTGCGATGGCATGCGGCCGAAGAGCTGTCAGCGCTGCCATGGCAGGACAGATAGGAGAGGGCTGATGGAACTGTCAGAGGAGATGGGGAAGGAAAGGAAGGACTTGCAGACAGGTAGATGGTCTGACTGACAGAGAGGAAGGCTGAGAAACCGTCAAGGGTTTCTCTTTGTGCTTACAGAGAGGGAGGAGCATGTTTTTATTATCAATCAGCATAATTAATCTCATTTACAGCACAAGCACAGTCTAATGCACCACTCATTTGAAACAAAGAATGCAAAGCTACGGAGGAAAAGTAACAAGAACCTCTTGAAATGATTGAGCCAATAATATGGTTTTCTATGATTCATTAAAATTATAAAGGGAGCGACATCAAAGGACCTGTGCTGTAATTTGCCGTGAGGTTTTTTTCTGTTTTTGCTAATCATTAAGCTGATAAACAGAACATGGTGGAGCTCAGTTTAGGACAAAGTCTTTTAAATGTACAAATAACATGAACCTCTGTGTTTAGCAAAAAATGGTTAAGAAAATATATTTTCAGAACTTAAAACAGTAAAGCAACCGAAAACTGTGCTGACCCCCGGTAACTGCAGGGATTAGGGACCCACCCGTGAATTGCTAAAACCCCATAAATACTTAATGCTTCCTCTCAAAATGTTTATAAGTGTCTAATTATTATTTGATCAGGCACCAAATAACGTCAGTTCGCATTAACATACCACTGCAGACACCAACTTCCTCAGTCTTCCTTTTCTTTAGTCTTTGGGTTGGGGCCAATCACAGGCAAGGAAAAAGGAATTATTCTTCCAAATTGGCTGCAAACCCCAGCCAATAGCTTTTCAGAGAACCATTGCATCTTCCCAAGCTGCACATTCTTTTTAATATTTCAGACACGTTCTTCTAAAACCTTTCCGAAATAATGCGAATGTAATTCTCCACAAATGTATATGGCTGAATGCACGCTATGTTTTAGACTCTTTTATCATATTTGCCATGTTTTTATTGAACATTTTGACCGCTTCTCTGTTTTTCTATGTTTAAATGTGGTGGCTTATTGCAAAGTTCATTTTGCTTGATCCTATTTTGATTATGTTTGTTTTTAAATATATAAATATTTAATGGATACAATGAAAAAAAAACTCCTAAATAATACATATAGCTAATAAATATATCAGTCATATTAAAATTATGGTCTCTATTTTCAGATTTTAACTGATGTAAACTTTCAGATTTAAGAACCAGATTTTAAGTGAGCTGGGAGTCATTTTTTATCTTTATTTCCAGTTCAGTCTCAATAATTTGGCATTTGTAATTCTCTTTGATTTTTTTGATTTTTATTTTTTTTATGAATCCATAAATGTTTGTATTATTTTGTTCAAGACATGTTATTTCAAGGCACTTTAAAAGACAAACAGGTTTATAGTCATTTCAGTTCAGGCAGATTGTAAGATCCACTTTAAAATAAATGTATTCTCTTTGATTAAATGTATTCTAATTCCTAGATTAAACCCTTTACACTGAAGTTCGGATTATTATGCCAGCTGTTAAAAAATGTATTACTACAGAAGCTTTTAGTTTACATTTTATTTGTGTTGGTTGTAATAAGTGAAACATTTGATTGTTAAGAAGTCATTTAGGGATGTGCACACTTGTGCTAACATTTTGCAACATTTTCAACATATTTCTCCTGTTTTATCACCTGTTTTGCAGTTTAGTTGTACAGGATAGTTATCAGATTATATACATTGTCATTATTTGTCATGGTTTCATTTTATATAAAGTCATGACACACCCTCGCCTTTTCCTCAGAAGGTCCTGACAGCAGTTTTTGTTCCAAATATTTTTTCATTTCTTGCCTTCAACTGTACAGTGTAAGCCAGTAGCTCACACCTGTGTGGTGTTTTACCTCTAACAGGTATTAAATGCTCCAACAGTGACATTTTATGGCAAATGTATTTGAACACATGCAAAAAAAAATCCTAATTGTTTGTAGACAATAGTTTTTATTCCTAAAATGTTCATATAGGGATGTTTTTTTGTTTGTTTTTTTAATTTTTCAGATTTTCAGTCATTTCCTTTTCCCCCCAAACCTCGATTTTTAGCTGATAAGTTCTTAATAATCAATAAATGTAAAAAATAATAATAATAAACATCCATAAACATGCACAGATGCACATACAGAACGCCTTCAGTTACAGAGAACGCCTGCAGGCACCTCGCTGAAGCACCAGTATCCTGGCAGCTGCAAACAGGAATGAGTGTCTGTGAGCTTTAGGCAACCTCCACCCTAAACTCCAATCTTATAGTTTGCCTTCTTTCCCCCTCTCGATATTCCTCTCTGTTTCTGTCTTTCTCATGTGGTACCATGAGAAACAAAACAGCTCATAGTAGATTCAGCTTGAATTTTTCCTACCTGGTGGTTCACATACGCTTTGTATTCTCTGCTTCTTTGCTTTATTCAGCCTGGATGTTCATTTTAGTTGTAGTATAAATCAAATATGTTTTTTTTTTATGGGGGCGCTGCACAGAATGAGGTGGATGCATTTTGTTTTGAATCATGTGCATTTGTGATTCCCTCGCAGGTCTGACAGCCCAGACTGAAGTGGTGAGGGTGGTCTTCTCCCCTGAAGACATCAGCCTCGAGGAGCTTCTCAAACAGTTCTGGGAGAATCACAATCCAACGCAAGGTAGGAGCGCACACCCAAACCACAGTCACCTCCAAAAAGGCACTGTCCCAAGGGGGCGCAGAATGTATTGGAGCAGAATGGTGATGCCCAGGCATGCGCTCGTGCATGTTGTGGTGGGGGGAAGGTCTCATGGGTGTAAGTCAATGCCAGACAGTGTTAATGTGTCTGAGACGCAGCCATCCACGGTGGTGCACACCACTGTGGTGCACATTCTAGCCAAAATTTGACATAAATTTTTTTTTCTTTTTGTGCACATTGTACTTTATTTACTGAAGAAAAAAATGCTTTTGTGTGCGAATAATGTCTGTGAATACTTAATTTTATTGAACTTAACCCCTGCGGACCTGTCAGCCAGTCACAAGAAGCAAAGGAATTTTAAATACCTGACTTCAGTTTAGAGCAAAATAACCCGTCATTTAGGTGTTTGGCTTATGATACATATTGCTGCATTATTGTGAAGCCTGCCACATATTTGCCACCCACACGTGCGCAGGCTACCCATCCCCCACTAAAAGCCAACTCTCCATCTCTTTGAGTCTGGTGCTCTCTTGTTTTCTGTGCTCACTGGAGGAGGTGATGTAAGAACATTAATGCACCAGGAGGACACATGGAGGGTGTGTGTACATGCGTGCGTGCGTGCATGTGTGAGATGGCAGGAACGGGCAAAGTGGCACTCTGCTCTTTCATATTGAATGTGGGGAGGGGCCGGACAAGGAGAGACGGATCAAAGATTCATAGGCCCGACCTTCAGCCTCAAAAGAAACACACGCAGCTCATTTAGTGACGTCCGGCTATTCCTGTCAGCACTTTTTGTATACGTCATAGAAAGCTTTAGGAAAGTAACATCACTTGAAGATTTTAACTTTTTTTTTTTTTTTACACACAGTTAATGCATTTAGTGCATGTATGTATTCAGTGCCCCTCCATTGTCTACTTGATTTTTCACAAACCTGATATACAAGTATCTTCAAAGCACATTTGTAGATGTTTATGTTGTGGACAGGAATGATCAAGTCTTGTAATAAATCTGAAATATCCTCTGTTGTAAAACTATATGCGTGCTCATTATTATCTTAATCTATCAATCAATCAAATCAAATTCAAAAATACTTCATTTATCCCAAGGGGAAATTAAATAATATCCTAACAGCTCACGATCTGGGCAGCAGATGGAACATTTACCCAAAATGTGTCCTGGATAACATTATCAGCTGTTGGCACTGCTAATCTATCTCATTTGCTTTTGCCTCTACTCTTGAAACTTGTCCGTCCATTTGGCAAGAACTCGTGGCAAAGAGAGAGGGGAGTTGAGAATATAATCTTTGCCTGCTAAATCAATGTAAGAGATGGTTTGAAATAAATCGTATCCCTCCCCTTTTTGGACATTCTCTGCATCTATGAAGCCTAATTTTCAACGTCCTCTGGAATTTAGTTTTATAGTTCAGATATCATTTATGCTTAAAAACCAAAAAGCAAAAACTTGTTGCCACCTTACACAACAAAAAAATCTTCCATAAGTCAAAAATAACAAAACAGGAGCACAAATCCTTTCAGCTGCACAGTATACAAAATGAGAAAGAATGATCATCCAAGAACCAAAGAATTATGTACAAAAATAACAAAAGTGAACTAACGTAACACTGAGTTTTCACCCTTCGGGATCAATAAAGCAAATCACGCTGCCACCATTACCAGTGTGGTTCTAGAGTAAACAACAGAAAAACAAATCCAAGAGGTTCAGTACAGGTTACAGCTACTCAGATCTGCAGCTCATGTAGAAGCATCAACAGAACTAATGTCCATAATTCTGCCTTTAAAGAAAACAACAAAAAGCTGTCCACTATCCATCTACAGTAGCAATCCGGGCAAATGCATGGAGGAACGTGCTTTTTATTCATGTGAGACTAAAATATGACCTCAGTTCTTAGCCTCCAGCAAAACTGTTTTGTCTGGTGAAAAAATAAAACTACGCCAAATATTTAAGTATCCTGTCATGCTGTGGGGTTGCGTTACTTTGGCAGGGACATGGAATCTGGTCAAAGTTGGGCAGTCCTGAAGGAAAAGGCCATGGCCTGCAATGGACTTAGAATGGGTTGCAGGTTCACCTTCCAACACGCGGGACCTACATACGTACATACAACCAGAGCTGCAAAACAGATGTGCAGATTAAAGATTATTCACATGTTAAAAATGTCCCAGTCAAAGCCCTAAATCCTATTAAGAATCTATTAAGATCCACTCCATTCAGTCTGAGTGAGTTTAACCTTTTTCTTTTTTGGCTCTTAGATGCATAAAGCTTGTAGAGAAATGGTCCATCAGAAAATGTTAGAAATCCCCGTAACACCTGTCAGATTTTTGTAAAATTTTCAAAGACGTGCATTTGGTGGCATTCTGACTACATGTGGAAAAGTTCATGTCGTAAATCTACTTTTAAAAGGTGGTGTAAAATAAAATGAATCCAAATCTTCTGTCTTCTATTCATGTTTAGCCCAAACCATTGTTCAGTGTGTTTAAGATGGAAGCCAAGGGAAGATGTAGCCTGTTTTTTTTTTGTTTTTTTTTGTGGTTTATCTGAGAACCACATTCTCCCCTGATTAGAGGAGATTAGTCCCCTCTTCACAGTGTAGCCGAAGGAAGAGACACATCTTACCACAGGCAAAGTCGCAGACAGAGTTGAGCCGACATGCCATGGGGCAAAGGTAGCGAGGCCAAAGGAGTAGTCATACATTTCCCCAATCACACTGCCATGTCTCATCTCATGTTTTATTAATAGCATGCAGCTAATTTTCTATGCACTCTTATTTGTTGGTCACAGTTAAAGCCAGCCGACATATTGCAAAATCACCACAAACTCAAAAGTACTTTTTTTTTCTCCCTAGGAGCTCTGCTCCTCACGCGTGACATAAATGTGAATCCGTGCCATTCCCCTGCTCTCAGATCCGGGGTTTCACGTGTAACAGAAATTCTTCTGATTTGACAAACGTAGCGTGGAGTGGTGGAAAGCGGCCCGCTGGCTGTGCCTTCATGCATGCTTAAGCTTCAATTTATTCTGTCCACCTTAGAGCCGGGATTAAAAGAGAATGAAGAAATTAAAGAAGTTTGCTCTTTCCGCTTTGACCTGAGTAGAATCACTCGAGATGGCTTGTGGAGTAAAAATCCGAGGAGCATTCGGGAATTCTGTTTCCTCCTGATGAGCATCCAGACGCGGGCCAGGCTCGCTCAATAATTAGTGCTGGTGTGTGATTGAAAGTGTGCATAGGTACTTATTTATTTGCATGTTACATGTGCAGCTGCAGATGTGTGCATGCATCTGCGCGTGGGTGAACATGTTTTGATATCTGTGCCTTCGCTGCTTCGCCTTAGTTCAAAAGGGTTTAGTCCCGACAACGTGATGTCGGGCTGCATCAGCTCCACCAATCCGGGCCTGGATAGCAACATTAGCAGCCAATCAGAAACTCCCAGCAGCCTTTGCTGTGTGCCCTCTTTCCATATTCAACAACGCTAGTCTCAATCCGCTGGCTTCCCTGGGATGTTGCATAAACCCCCACCCCCCAACTACCCCCCTCGATTCAACACGCTTCCATATCATAAGTTTCTTATGTGTGTGTTTTGACAAGCCCTCAGCAGTATCCCTTCACACGGACTCGTGCGCCGTTCCCAGGCTCAAACGAATTGTCAACAGAGTGGCTCCTTTGTGTCAGAGGGTCACAGCAGTCATTTGTTTGAATGAAAACTAACTGCTCATGCCGCTGTGCTTTTATCAACTCGTTTGTACACAGACACGCGCAAGCAAGGCACGCCAATAGATTTTCCATGCTCGTTTTGTTTATCTCTTACTGTTTAGTGTCTCGAAATAGTTTTAGAGGCCTGTGAATTTCCTATTCCTTAGTTGTTTCTCAAAGTAAATGTGTAATCAGTGAAAAATGAATCACCCCCCCCAGCTTTTCGGGTTCACCTGCACACCCTTTCCCCTTTATCCTTGTCCTGTGTGCAGCAAACACAGTGAAGGGGTGAGGGAGTGAGCAAACGGCCCGGAGCCCCATTGGTACATCTGAGAGCGGCGCGCTGACTCGGCCGCTCCCTGAGGCCTTCCGCTCATCACACAAACACACTCACATCCTCTTTTATCTCTTAGTCACGATGTCCTCCTGTTCCTCATCCTCCCCCCATCTTGTATTCCCTGCTTCTTCATCCCTTTCTTCAACCACCACCCCCCTCAACCCCCTTCATCTTAACAACCTATGCTTTCCAACCTTGTTTCCTCCCAAACCCACTCTTCCTCCCCTCTACTTCCTCTTCCCTCTGCTGCATTCATCCTCTGTATTTTTTGAGGCCATGCAGTATTTATGGTGTGGGCTTGCTAATGCTGGGTCGGTGAACAGGCAACTCAGGCATGTGCCGATAGACACAAAAAACACACATGCACAGCTAAAATGGCCGACGCAGCTGTCCTCGTTTGGTACGTTATGTCTGCACGTACATGCCAGCAAACGCTGGTTCGGAAAAATCCGTGGAGTGGGAATGTCGGAATGGAGACGTTCTGCATTTCTCTCCGACTCGTTTTGAGAGGAAGTCGTTCATGTTTTTATTTTTTATTTTTATTTTTTTATAAAACCTACATATTTACAGTTTCCTGCAACGCTTGTACTCAAAATGAAGATATATTTTTGCTGCTCATCACAGTTATAGGGTCAAACAACCAAATGGACATAAATCAAGCTGTCTTCCATCTGGCAGCAGTTTCTTTCGGACAGCTGAAATGAGCATGAATATTCCTTTTTTTAATACCTTAACCCCAGCTGGCGGCGACACACGCCAATTCCCTGTTGGGGTGCCGCCCCATATTCCCCTGTGTTACCCCATCGCTAATATTGGGGGTCCCCCTGCTATCCAAGCAAACTCCACTCCCATGAGGAGGCTTTGACCTCTGACCCGTGGCCCCAGTCACCCCCACACTCTCCAAATCTGACCCCTTTTCTCCCGTTTGGTTGGCTGATGAGGGCCTTCTCACTACCAGGTGTCAGTCATTACACCCTGACACGTGCCGCAGCCTTAATTTATGGAGATTGCAGCGTAAGCATATGCATTGTGGGGGTTGAGTTTTAACCCACAGTCAACTGTTTTAAAATGAATGCTGTAGGCCGGCTTGTATGACATAGGAGAGCATCTCATAAGGCCAATAAATATCTATTTTCATACAGAGATTTGGGTCTGCTGATAAATTACGTCCATGTTTTGTACAGTGCATGCGCTTAACACTTTTTCTGAGCTAATTTTGTATGAATTAATGCATCCATGAAGTGTAGCCCTCACTTCACTCTGTGGTTCGGCTCAGGTGTTTTGAAAACCCTGCTTTAGTAGCAGCTAGGGCTGAAGCAGTTAATCAGATTAATCAGGATGAATCGTTTGTTAAAATAATCATAAACTAATTTAGTAATCCAATAATCGTTAACTGGAATATACAGACATAAGAAAAAAACAACAACCTGCCAACATTAAATCCTGCATTCACTAGCTCAAAACAACGTTAAGGACCTTTCTGCTTTTACGCCTCTTTCCTGTTTCTTCTGAGGCCCGTAGTTGCCTCACTGCAGATGTCAGCTACTACTGTAAATATTCACACAACTTTAAATGTTTACACATAAGAAACATTTGTCTTTTAAAGCTTTAGTCCCTCTGCAGCAGAAAGCTCACACTCACCTTCCATAACAATCTCCATTCTAGTGTTTAAATCTTAACCAACCCGTCATATCTTCAAATTCATCAGTCAATGGAATTTTATTACAGTAGCTCCTGGGTATGAATCCTGGCCTGGGGTCCTTCTGCATGGAGTTTTATGTTCACGTATGGGTTCTCCCTGGGTACTCCAACTTTCTCCCACGGACGAGAAACTGTGCATGTCTGTGGTCTCCCCAGATGAACTGCCAACCTTTTCCAGGTTGAACCCCTACTCTCGTTCAATGACTGCAGGAGACACACAGCTGTCCCGCTACGAGCCAGCACAGATTAGCAATTATAGATGGGTGGATGGTTTTTGGTATATTTATGTGTGAAACGTTTTTTGTGCGCCTACAGATTGAGTCTAAAAATCTGTCACAAGAAGACGTGCAGGAACACAGGATCAGGCGGTCTAATATCTTGCAATAAATATAACCAAATGATTAATTTCATTCAAATATGTGGCTGTTTTTAGTCTTTTTTAGAATGTTTAAGTTCTGGATTAATTTAAAGAGATTTTTCTGGGAATCTGCCTTTAAAAAATAAAAAAAAGCTGCTGAGTAGAAATACTATCCAAGCTTGACGTTTACACATTTTTGAGGAGTCCTAATTTTGATTTTGTGCACTGGGGAGCAGCTAAAAATAAACAGTTAAGGGCCAGAGTCTCAGCGTTCTGACAGCGTGCCCAGAACCATGGAGTCATCATGAAAATAAAGCAGTTTTCAACACGTGAAATGTCTGCAGAGTGTAAACTCAGTCTGCTTGTGTCTCTCCGTGTGTTCACTGAGCAATCAGATAATAACAAAGCGAGATGTGCTCCTCTTTCTAGAAAATGACTGTGGTAACGTGCATGATGTGTCATGTGCAGAGTCACAGTTGTGATTTAATATTGCCTCTGTGTGTGCTTTGTCACCACCTGACAGCAGGCGCTGCATTGTTTTCCGTTTCCCTCTATGTAGGTCTTCGCATGCACATGCAGCCTGTGCGGACATGTGTGCAGGTGTGTGTGTCCACTAGGGAGGCTCTCACCATCCCAACTCGGTACTCTGCCTCTGTCTCCAGCGCGTTAGCAGAGGCTTACATAAGAACAGGGCAAAAATAGAAGTTGAGAGGAGGGAGGAGGAGGAGAGCTCTGCTGGCACGCACACAGCCGGAACGGGCCTGCAGGGGACGGCACAAACACTAGTACTATCACACATGCACGGGGAACATTGCATCTGTCAGGAATCATATGTGTGTTATGTGTAGTTTTCTTGTAAAGTACCAAAAATGTATTCTTAAGTGTTATGTAATCTCCTGTTGATGTTTGCTTATGTATGGCGCAGGTTACAGGTTTATAGACCTTACGAGGTTGATGCTGCCTTTAAAGGGTGATGGGAGAGTAAAGGAGTTGCGAGGGTTAAAAAAAAGAGAAAATAATTATTAAAGTTACACAAAAAGCCCTAACAGTTGGACTCCAGGTCTAGATGTGTGTCCCAGAGACTTCAGAAAGAAATCATAGAACGTAAAGAAGCAAAGAACAGTTTATATTTATCCTATTTTTCTTCTGCCTCTAATTTCTTAATCCTAGATATCAGCATAATGTTCAAACTGATTACCCTCTATATTGCTTTGCCTCTTTTTTTTTGTTTCAGTGAACTGCAAATCTAGCTACGGTTTCTGTAAGAGGATGCATCTTAAACCCACAAGTGTACAGGATTTACAGACAGACACAAACATGCATTAACAGATGACGAGCCACAAGGAGAATGGAGAGTTAACGCAAAATCTAGAAGCAAGAACCTGCAGTGAAAGTTGGATTTGAGATAGGGGGTGGGGGGGGGTGGGTGACAGGCTTTTATCCCCAGCAGCCAGCAGGGACGACCTGTTTTTTTCTTTTTCAACACAAACACTTGAAGAGATTTTACAGAGTTGCAACAATCCTCAGCAGATTTGAAAACGACCAAAAGTGTTTGCGTGTAGATTCGTGCATGACTGTCGTTCAGAGACTCTCCCTTTCTCCACCCATCCACTTCCTTTGACTTTAGCTTCCATTTAAGCTGAAAAGCGGCGGCGTTAAAATTCTGCCGTTTTTTGGGAGGGGCTAGTGATTAATATTTCCATCTTAGTGGGCGTAGGTCAGTGACCCCTCGAGGCCTTGTGTGTATGTGTGTGTGCGCGCGTGTGTGACCTCTTGCCCCTCCTCTTCTGTCCACCCCCATTACCCTCTGCTTGCAGAGCCAAGGCTCTCATGCATAATGCAGAGAGAACAGGGAGGTTCTCATTAATAATTACTGCCACCTTTGATGGATGTAGAAAATAACGAAGGGGCTGTTAAAAATGGAGAGAATATAGCGGAGATGGGAGGCTTTATTGTTTTTTTCCTTTCTTTTTATGGGGGGTTAGTTTCATTTTTATTCATGGGGACTTGCAACTTGTGGAGATGAATTTGGTCACATTATTTGTAACAAAATGTTGATGTACTGGAAAAGTTAAAGATCTGTTAAGACGTCAGACTTCTTTGAGTATTGACCTGAGATGACATGAATATATTTTTGTTTCAATCTTCATATGCAACCCTTGGTTGTTTGTTTCTTGGTGTTTTGGCACAAATAGGTGGATGCAGGTGTAACCATGAATCCAGCTCCCAAGAGCCGAAAGGGTTCTTATGAGCTACTTATAAAGTGGAGGGAAATGAAAACATGGTTTAAGGATAAAAGTCACTAAATTGGTAAATGCCGCAAACATGCAATTGTAATGCTGGTTATATCTAACAGGAAGATAATTCAGGGAAATCCTTGCACTGAACACGTTAAACTCTCCTACAGGCTTGAGACTTGGACGGACTTTAAAATTTCAACAGGACAGTGACCCAGGACATATAAAACACATTTATTAGAATGGTCTAAACCTAAATTCATTTAGGGAACCTGTTGTGAGACTTAAAAAGAGTCAAAGTTGTAACTATTCTGCTACAAAAAAATATATATATATTTTTATACCCTAAATATTTGTAGCTGTTTATTGAAATTTCACTGTGTATTTACTGTCTCACGCCATACTTTTCTACATTTTGCACATAAAACATTTAAAAACCCGGGTTTCTAAAATTTTGGCTGCTATGCAAGACGAGAAATATCGACTAATGCGTCTCATCATCGTCTATAACCGGCAAAATCCTGCCCCCTCCTCCCTTTCACTGTCACGTGACAAAACAAATCCCACAAACCAAAACGCTTCTCGTGCTGGAATACCAACATAAATGGCAACAAAATAAACATTGTTTGTTAATATCTTCACATGGACTGTATTTACTAAGAAGAGGACACATTGCTAAAGTGGATTTTATTTAGGTGTATCAGGGTAAATGGGCCATGTTTTTTTGTGCAATAACTTGCCATACAACTGTGCCACATACCATGTGCCGTACGAACAATATTACAACATGTAAAACAGTATTTATATATTTTTTTCCTACCTGCAATGTTATATGTGTATATATTCTCTATACATTTACACATTTTTTCTTGTGCACCTGGTAAATATCTAATATTTTTGGAAGTACTTGCTGCAAGTTGAACGTTTCTTCTCCTTCAAAGCATTTAATAGCATTGTTGCTTTGTGTTACGTGCAATAATCTTGAAATCTTGAAAATGAAATCCATACATTTTTATTGAATTTTTATTGATGTTGTGTTGGCCAAATACAATGCAGTGAATGTTGTTGGAAACTGCCCATCATAAATAAGGTTCATCTCATAGGGGTAAGAAAACTTCTGCGATACAGGTGAAACTTTCTTTCATATCTTAATAGCTGGTCATTTTGAGGTTTTAGGCCTCAATTCGTCACTTAAATTAGGGAATCAAGTCGTGACATTGTTCGTTAACAATTAGCTGCACTCCTGAATGAATATAAAAACTTCCACAGATTAACTTCGGTGAAGTAAAATTGTAGCACAGTTGCATCATCATTCAGCAATATTTCACAGAAACCCCTTAAACGTGTGCGCTGGAGGGTGAAAAAGTTCTCCAGCGTTCTGCAGGATATGCTGCTGTGATGCGAATGTATGAAGTGTTATTTCTTAAGAAATTCTGAATATTGTCTGGTATCAACACATAAAAATGTATTTAGTAAAAAAAACAAAAACTGTAGCTAACATTTTCCTTTCCCACTAATTACATGGATTATTGCATCAATAGGTGTATTCATATATACTTCAATTTGAAAGTCCTCTAAAACGATCAATCTTTAAATTAGTTATTTACTTTTGCACGCATGCAACAATATCCAAACTTACTATTATCTAAAAATTGAAGAAAGGGTGATAATGATAGTTTGTTTAATCATCTGTAGGAGCAGCGTATGAGGCAAGATCACAACTGTGACTGATACTTCCCTTTTGTCTTCAAAATCTTTGTATTTAAAAAACCAAAATCTGCTGAATGTTGTCAACACAGGCTTCTGTAATTCAGCGTTTCCCCCCCAATACACATTTTCATCATCTTTGAACCACGCAAGCATTCAGTTTTATTGAAGAACATTCGGTGAAGCAGATTCTCCGAGGCAGCAAACATCACTTATTGTGAGTTTATTCAGTATGTGTCACAGAGCAGCCGCTGGTTCCTTGTCTGATTTAATTTGAATGACGACCAAATGAATACGTATGGCCGTTCCGCTTGAACAGGCCGCGTCGCAGATAGGTTGTGACGCTGCCTGATGTAAGGTAGCGTTTAATCTAAAGACAACAAGATATGCAGATTGCTGTGTCAAGGAGATGTTTTCTGTGTCAGTGAAGATTGCTACTCTGCCCATGGTGTACACAGAAAAGCAACATAGCAGCACTGCTGGTGCATTCCAGCCGGGTTAACTTTCAATACTGTCGTTATAACTGATCTGTTCATCATAGGGGATAACATAATCTCAACCAACGGTTTGAGGCTCGCTCCTCTGAGGCCTTCCTTTCTGTATTCAGGCATCAGCCATTTTGGGTTAATGCAGCCAGAAGTAACACACGTCTTAGTTAAAGTGCTTAATTTATCCTCTGGGTAATTCTCAGCTCTCCCAAATGTCATGCCTGATTTTAAGGCTTAGCATAAATCGCACTGCGGTCCAATTAAATGTCGTTGTTGTATTAAGTGGCACAAATGTTAATTTTTGGTATTATGCTTTAGTAGAGCTGGACTTCTACTCCTGTTTCTTAAAGATCTTTCGCCTTTCATCCAGAATCTGACTTGGCAAATAAAACAAGTTTCTAGTCTGGGGTGTATTTGGTAATCTGTTATAACAATTTGAATAATGATAAAGATATCAAAGCTGATAAAAAAAACCTTCTGCTGATTATATTTGTTTGACACAAAACAAAATTTGCTTTCAGGGCCAATACTTGAATCCAGTGTGTTTTTAGCTCTGGCATATGGTGGAGATGGAAAATGTCGCCCAACCTGCCAAGCATCAAACAGAAAACGGACACGGAGTTACTATTTATTCAACATAGTAGAGGATTTAGAGACTAAAAAGCCAACGATCTCCCTCAGGAGGTTTTTTTATTGCAAAAATGAATGTTGATACTAAGATTTGTTGGATGAGCAGCACAAGCAATGTTTGGAAGGCAACACTCTTGCATGGTTGATGTACAACCAAGAAGCTCTTTGCCAACTTGCTCTCACGTCAACTTTATAAGGTGATTAGCCATCAGTGTTGGGTTTACAGCTTCTCCATGAGTTAGTGCCAGAAAATTACCTAACACAATAAGAAACATTACAAATGTCTTGAAGGGGACAACAGTAAGTGTTCCTTGTAAGAGGAGAAAGGAGCAGTTGTAATGAACTGAGCTGAGGGCGCTGACTCCTGAAGGGCTTATCTGTTACTGCCACCACCGAGTGCAGCTCGTAACAATCAGTCAGAGCTGGAGAAACAGGAGCATTTCCATCTTATTCATAAGGTTCAAACAAAAAAACAGATTCTGCAGCCAGAATGGAGACGCACATTGATGCATACTTAGATGTGAGAGCTGCTCAGGATTGTAGCGTCTTGAAACCTTAAAAGTCATGGAAGCTGTTTAGCCCTCTAATCAAGGCGCTTTAGACCTGGCCTCCTTCCAGACCTACTGATGTAAAGCTGATGAAAATGTTGAGAGTCTCTCACGCAAAGAAGGAAATGCATACGTACAGTCCTATCTGCTCCTTTAGAGATTTAAGTTTTGTTTTTATACTTACAGGTTTTAACAAACACATTTTAGTATAAGTCATACATAAACAAATTAAATAAACAAAGACGATTTCTAATGAGGATTCAAGTTTTAAGAAACAAAACCCAATAAAGCCGAGGGTCATGTGAGAAACACCCAGACTTGCCTATTAAGTTTTACTTTGCCATAGTCCCTTAAAGATTTCCTCTGTTTGTTTTTGCTTGTCCATGCAGCAGTTAGTTAGGTGAATTGCTGAAACGGGTGAGGCATGACCTGCCTTGTTTAATGGTTATTGTTTTAATGTGAATATCGGCGGTTATTCTGAGGTGTTGTTCTACCGTCGCATTGTTGGTGGCACCAAATGACGTTGTCTATCCAGAATGTAACCACCATACCCTGGATAAGAAAGATGATGTTATATCAACAGTCAAATGTGGTGAGGGTAGTGAGATTGTCTGGGTTTCCTAAAGACTTTCTGTTACTGATGGAGCCACAATACCCCATCTCTGCTAGAAAATCTGGACAGAGAATGTCCAGCCATCAATTCATTACCTTTAGAACAACTGAACTTGGATTAAAAAGCAAGATAATGATCTGAAAGAGATCAGTAATTTAAACCCTGAATGGCTCAAAATAACTGCAATGAAGATTTTGAAGTACACTCAATGATGTCAGGAACAAATCCGTCTGGTATTCTGGTGTGTAACTTTAGACATTTTGTTTATGCTTTAAAACCCTCCAATTAGTCACAATTTGGCAAAGATTATTGGGCCAAATTTACTTTTTGCATTATAAAAGCCTCATTGGCTATTGTTGCAAACCCTTAATTAGCTTTTTTGCCGCTAAGAATCTCACAACTTTGATTAAGTTAGTATATTTATTTAGGTTAGTTTAGTTATTTAGTTATATTAGGTTTGTTGGCCTTATCTGTTCCTGAGCTTCTTTAGATGAAGGCATCACGTCTTGATTTTAGTTTATTTTTTATTTTCAGGAGAGTTCTACTTAAGGAAATTCTTGTTGTAGAGGTCTTTGACCAAGATGAAGACATATTTGTACAACACATTTTCACATTCCCAGTAACATCTGATTGTGCTGCCCTTGTGTCTTTGTGTTTCCTACAGGTATGAAGCAGCAAAACGATAAGGGTACCCAGTATCGTTCAGCCATTTACACGTCCAGCCCTGCTCAGCAGGAGGCTGCACTGAAGAGCAAAGAGGCCTTTCAGAAGGTGACCACCCACAAAACATACACAAGCCAACATGTGTGTGAGCCCATTTTAGATTTTGCTCAAGGTGAATGAATTCTAGATTGCACACAATGGTGATCTTGTATGGGATTCACTTGGGTTACGGTAGATTAGACAAAATAACACTTTAAATAAACCTAAGACAGCTCTAAAAGGAATATTGAGGAAATAGGATTAATTTAGAAAACACAGCTATAGCCTGTATCAGCACTACTTTTCTTCAGAGTTGTCCTACAACAAAACTTTACAGTGGGGGCCAATTTTGTAAACAAATGGGCCCCACACGTAAATGTTGGCTGGGAAAATGTGTTACAAGCCTTTTATATGGGTATAATATATCTAGGGGTGTACCGATCTGATACTGATATGGGAAGTCTGTCCAATTTCAGCAAAATTAGATCGGTCTCCATCGGAAATCCCCCATTTTAGATGCAATTCTTTAATCCATGTTTCTATTCAAAAGATTGTCCAGCATGCAGATCCCTGATCACTACAACAGTGTTTGCTGACAAGTACCAAAGAGTAGGATGGATGTCAGTTGTTTTAAATTAATGCTTTTTATTTGAGTAATATAACTTAATCAAGTCCTCTGAAACATTTTACACTGCATAATGAAAATATTAATAGTATGTATGGTTCATGCTGATATTGTATTGGGTCAATATTAGTATGAGGCAATGCTGAAAAGTAAAATTTGGGAATGGTATCAGAAGTGAAGAAGTTTTGTCGGGACACCTCTAATGTAGTGTGTCCTGTATGTACCTGGCAAATAAAGCTGATTTAATCTTAATCTTAATCTTAAATGTATCTACTGTACATGTTTTTGCATGGATCCAAAATGTGCAAATTTGTTTGCCTCATACAAGATGTTTTTAAATAGGTAAACGGTTTGCATGCCACAGAAGACATATCGAGAATCAAGAGTCAGTTTATTTATATAGGCCGTCATCGTTGCCTTTACAGCAATCCCTCATACTGAGCATGCATGTAGCAACAGTGGAGAGGACAACCTCCCCTTTAACAGGAAGAAACCTCCAGCAGATCCTTTATAGGCATGATTTGTAGACCTTAATCTTCAAATACTTAACTTTAATCCACTAATGTCTGTTGCATTGAGATATAAGTGAGTGATTCCACTATAAGAAATCTACCAGCAAGCTGTTGCTTTAAATCTGATGAGAAAGGCAGCTCAATAATGAATTGGAACCATAAATGGACCAAAATTGTGTAAAAACATTTTACACTACATGAATACATTTGTTTACACAGGACATTTAACACTTCATGCTAATCCATCTCCAAGCTTTTGTTTTTGTAATACTCAACTACCAGAATAAATAAACTCATACACGGTAAGTACAAGATTGAAAGTTGGTCTGTTTTCAGGCACAAAACTGAAATACAGTGGGTCACAATGGTGTTGTGTGGGAAAGAAATGGGAGCATATCAGAAACATGAAGCTTGTTATTCATTCAGGGTTGATTATGCACTTAAAACTCAACATTTTTTCAGATGGAACAATATTTTCACTTAGTTGATTTCTTTATTTTGTTTGTTAGCCTTTTTTTGTCATTTGAATAACAAAATATAATCATTGCTTTAAGTTGTATTTCCTTAGTAAGAAAAAGGATGCTCTATTTGGAGTAAACTCGTTTTAAGATGAAAGAAGGGAAGAGGGCCAATAGGTCATCCTAACGGATTTCCTTTCAGCAGCACACGCGTCCCCCTTTTGTTCCTTCAGTCCATCTGTCCATCCATCCATCATTTTAAATTGAACCCTGCATCTTTTGGGCTCATTCACCTCCTCTCGGCTCTAAATGGCATTCATGAACTGGCTGACAGAGGGGCAGAGGGGAGCAAAATATAATCTTCCTGGTTATGCTGAGCGCTCTGGGTCACCAGTCAGGGAGCAGAGAGCTGTTACGTTGTCGTGGCAACAACCTCCCAACCTTGGCCTTGAGCTGGGGTCAGGGGTCAGGGGAGCTTTGGCAGCTGGGACCAAAGGGATAGGGAGGCGGGTAAAGACAGAAAGGTTTCACCGCTGACAGGCCTGTCAACAGAAATACACCACTTCCACAGGAGGACACACTTTCTGTGTTTATAAGCTAAACCCCCTTAGTGTTTTAGGGAGAAAGCAGTCGGCATCATAAAACTGAAGGATGGGTGGGAGGCAGCAAAGTTTCTACATTAAACCAATAATTTCTACAAAACCTGTACAGACATATTAATATCTTATTGTAAATTGATGTCACACAGTAAATATGTGAAAAAGATAACCCTAATTTAAACTGACTGAACTGTTTTTGGTATTTTATTCTATAGTTAGTTACCCCTCGTGTTTTGAATCTTGCAGATGAATCATTAAAGTCCAACTAAAACTAATTGAAATGCAAAAGGTTTGTGATATAAATATCCAGCAGGTGGAGATACTGAGTTCACAGGAGCAAGATGTTTCAATTCTGTTTAGCTGTTGTGTTTTTTTATTTTTGTTTGTCGATAACCTTTTTCTTTTTTTTATTCTTAGGTGAATTGAAAATAATCTGATAAATTATGTATTTTGTTGGGAAATTGCAGTCATAAATGTTTTGTTTGTTGTTGTTCTTTATTCAATCGTCCTTCAAGGCCAATAAAGCATTTTTTACGTTTTTTGCACAATTGACTTCTCTTCCAAAGTTTTGAATACACTTCAACTTCAATTGGATCTCTAGTTTTCATGTTGTTTTTTTTTCATTTGTTGGTGTTAAATAAATCTCTTTGCATCACGCTTCTGGAAAAGAAAGTATTGTAGCATAGAAACTATAGTTTTACTATTATCTAAACTGTGGATCTCTGCAGCTCCTCCAGAGTAACAATCAGCCTCTTCTCTTATTAAAGTTCTCTTTCCATCATCAGATAATGGATTTAAAAAAGCTTTGGTCGATGTTCAGTTGTAGAACCTAAACCTATTTCAATCAAATCCACAATGTTCTCTCTGGCTGCTCCTTCATCTTTCCGATGTCGTTGTATCAGAGATTTTCCCGGAACAGCTGTAAATATACTGAAATTAAACCACACACCAATGCAGACTGTTTTAGACGTCTTCCCAATAAAAATGATTTTATCCAGCATTATCAGCATAAACATTTTATTTAATTTTCATGTTTATTTGAGTTATTTTTAGATAATCTGGTCAGAATCAACATTTTACTGTGAAATTAAAGCAGTAGCATGAAGCAGGGGTGCTTATAACATGCAGGATCATATTGGAGCACTTAAAGAGGCTGTTTCTTTATTTTGTTTATTCATTTCAAGGAAAGATCAGAGAGAACCAATTTTTAAACACACAAAAACTTTTCGTCTGCCCACCAACGTTGCTGACGCCACTCATCTGTCAGCCACTTTAACGTCACCTCGCCTCCATCAGCGAGCCACTGGGGCTCTCATCTTTCTAAAGCAGCTGACAAAATCTGAACCAAGATGGCAGCTTCCTGCTCTCAAATGGTGGCCTTGAACAAAAAGCTCGATGGTGTTCTGCGTTCGGCTCCTCGCGTCGTATCCTAGAAGATTTCGTTGGAGAACATCAGCAGAAACTAACCCATGCTCAGTGAAGTGACAGGCGGAAGTGGATGATGATAAGAGATAAGACAGGCATTGCAAAATCCAGATTCCAGCCCACTGCTGGGGCCGTGAGTCACAGGCACACACACACAAACATACATCTGGCACATACAGGCACAGCCCAATGAATAATTAACCCATATGAGGAGTCTCTTCTGCAGGGCTTTCAGTTCCTTAACTTCGGCGTTGAGGGGGAGGTTTGGCGGGGTAAGAGAGTGAGGCAGAAAAGCTTGTTTAAGCACAAGAGCAAAGGGGGGTTGGGAGGGGATATGAGAGGGGAGCGTTAGGGAGAAGGGGGCGCTCTGTAATGAAATTTGAAATTTGCAGAACATCAAAGGCTTCTGTAGCCCAGCCGCTGTGGCAGCGGAGCAGAGAGGAGGAGTGCTTCTCTTTCTCCGTCTTCCCCTCTCGTTGCATCCCTCCCTCTCTGCTCAAAGTGTCTCCCCAGAGTTGGGTGAGGGGCGTAGGGTTTAGTGCAGGGTGAGAGAAAAGGGATGGGAAGAGTTGATTAGGAGAAGACTAAAGGTGGGGGGTTGTAGCTTAGAGATGGGTTCTGGGTTTGTAGCAACAACAAAAAAATGGATGAACGGGGGCTTCTACATATGTGTGTGCATGTATGAACAATGGCGGTTGTTCAAGCCAGCTTTGAAAAGTGTGTGTGTGTGTGCGCGCGTTTGCGTGAGCAGATGCATGCGTGTCGGGCCTTGGAGGAGGGAGTGTGCCCTCTGATAAAGCATCCCAACTTAATGAGCTTGAAAACGGGATGGAGGGGGGGGTGGGGGGTGAAGTTCTGGTGATGGGTGGAGAAAAAAGGCATTCGAGGTTAGAAGTGGAAATGAAAATTAAAAAAATAAGTTATGTGGATGGGGGTGGGGGCGAGCCTGACGCTGGGTAAACAGGGCACAGCATCAACATGTTCTATAATTGGGCTCCTAGTCACAGTGAGATTTATTTATATATATATATATATATATATATATATTATTTCAAAGGTTATTCCCGTCTGATCTTATGACTAAAAATTGTGTTAGTGTAATGAATAATGGTCAACCTGTGAGGTCTTATATTCTACATGAATAACTTGTTCTTTTGGTGCAACAATCCAGTCCGACGCTGCCGGACGGATCTTCCGAGATTTTGCTCTTGCGAGAACGCGTCGTCTCACATCTGCCTTAAAAGAAAAAGCAAAAAAGACAACACTAAAAGTGTTGGAACGCGTGCGTACCTCTCTGCTCCCGGGATGTAGGAGTGTTGGCTTCGTCGTTCACAAAATGTCGGAGAGCTTGGCGAAGATTAGAGCCCGACTAAAATGGATGCCGGAAGTGGAGACAGATGAACAGAGCAGGGCAAGAAATCAAAATCCCTTCATCCGCTGGGCCTATTTGAGGAAGCCTTTTTTATCATCCGTTCCTCCTTCTCCAGCAGCTAAATGTATTTTATTTGCATTCATCCTTCTTTTTAATCTCCCTCTCTTCATCTGTCTCTCCATGTCCTGCCATCTCTGTCTGTTTGAGGTCATTGAGGGCAACCCTGGGGGTGTAGCGCGCTCGTCGGCTCGCACCATGTCAGGCTTTTTCATGGATTTCCAGACAGCGCTACAGTCTGTCCATTACCGGCGCAGCTCCACCATAGAGCGGCTTTGATGTGTGCGGCGTTTCTTCAGAAGTGTATTTACACTTTTAAGATGTCGAAATGCTTTTTTTGGGGGGGAGAATTCCAGAGTTCAGGTGTGGAGCCGCAGTCGACGCCACACCGGTTTTAGATCAGAAGTCGATGCAGAGCAGTTTGGGAATGAAAAAATCCCTTCATCCGTTGTCTTTTTAACTCTTAGAAATATTTAAATAAACTTATTTAATTGTATTTCTACTGAAATATTTCTGGTTTAATTTAGTTTACATTTTGAGAATAGACCCACAGCCTAAACCTGAAAGAAGCATAATTCCCATTTAAGAAGCATGGGGAAATCCGTGTGGGAGCTGAGGACATCGGAGTCGCTGCATGATGCTGGAAGCATTCTGTGCAGCCCAAAATCAGGGTCCATGCATTTAATTAATACATTCAGGTAAATACTTCATGCATCCTTAACATACACTGGTTAAAACAATTTTGTTCTGTCGGACACACAGCTGAACTGTCTAATCACAGATTTTTGGCCCTAAAGAGGCAGAACAGATTCAGCAAAATCATTCTCAAATGTTTCTTTGTGAGGACAAAAAAACGCTTTTAAATATAAGAGTTGCTGCTGATACTTTCGATGTTTGAACTAAACTCATTTCATATCATTTGTAACATATAATTTACTTCTCCCTTCAGCCCTGAATGTGTTTTAGGTGAGAGTACGTTTAGCTTTTGAAGTTCCTTTTTGCATTTTGTCACACACACTAGCTACAATATATAGTGATTGTTGGGGGGTTTTTTCAACGACATAGTTCATAATCAGAAAGTGAAAGGAAAAGGCCTTCATTTTCTTTTGCAGACTTAAATCTCAGAGGTGGAGATTTGAATTTATTTGGTTAGTTTGTGAAATAGTTTTAAAGCAATCAGAGCTGCAAGCCTTTTATGGTATGTCTGTAAATGCAATAATCAAAGACAAATTGTAGGTAGTGCCCAAATTTTTGTTACTATTTGAGTCTATGACATCTTAACACACAAATATACGTTGATATAAATCATCTCATTGTATTTCTGGCTGTGTGTTTACGTCAGTCCTGCTGGAAGATTAACCTCCACCCCAGTTTTAAGTCTTCTGCCGCCTCTTAATAGGTTTTCCTCCAGGATTCCCGTGAATTACGCTCTACGCATCCTGCCATTCACTCTAAGCAGCTCACCTGTCCTCCCCACAGTATAATACTACCACTTCAAGTTTGCACTGTGACCATAGTGAGTTTGGTTTATGCATGTTTTAAATCTTTTTTAAGAGTATCAAAGCAAAGGGGAGTGGAAGATTATGCTCGTAACAATTATCTGCTTTTTATTAGTAAAAAAAAACTGAAATCAATGTTTTTTTTAAGAAATAAGAACAACAATACAAACGTCGTCAAGGTTCGAGAGGAATTAATACTTTAACTTGTTGGTTTGCAAAGCTATAGGTTTAATTATTATCATTATTATAACCCTGTTATGGAAACATATTCAAGTTAAAGCTAAAAAAACAGTCGGATCGAGGTCATATCCAGCTTCAAATGTCTTCACTGAGTCATGGGGTGTCACAAGCGCTACGTCAGTGCACTTCACTTCCACACTGCTCTGCCGCCAAAGGCCCTCAGAGGGAAGCAGGCACAGAGACAAGACTGTGGGGTAAAGACGAGCAGCGGGGAGAGTACATGTTCTTCCTCCACCTCTGCCCCTCTCTCGGTGTGTCACGTCCTATTTGTGTCCCGAGGTCGCCTCTGTGGCAACGGCGACGTTGCTGGGGGCTCTCTCGCCCGGCTGAGGAGCAGGGAGGACATTGGTGGCACGGCGCCGCGGTCGGAGCTCGTATTGGAGGGGAAGAAAAACCAGGAGAATCAGAATCCATCAGGAGATGGAGAGAGTCGAAGAGGAGGAGGAGGGATGCGCCCATTCAGCCGTGTCTTTGACATGGGAGTGTTTCGGACAGGCGTGAAGAAAAGAGAGGCTGACTGGGCTGAGTGAACTGGGCTCTGGCCGCACACACTCAGGCATGTTTTTCTCACTTAGCAGGACTTCTAGATTTTTAATTCAGAATTTAAAATCAAATCTAACCCGATCTGATCCACATCGACCTCCAATGTTCTCCCAAAACTCACCCCCACCTGCAAACCTTGAGTCGAGGCAGAGAAATGCTTCTAGTTTGTGTTTGTGGTTCACATCCTGATATTCGGTGTGCTTAATGATTTCTAGAGACGATTTCAAGCATTGATTTGTTCACACGTCACCTTCCAGCCCTTCTTAAACAGCAGTACACAAAACCCGAGTAGGTACGCCAGCCTCAGTCCAATTGTCCTGATTAACATCAACCCAAGATGTCTATTAGCTCCTCTTCCCTCCATGTTGGATTCTTTTTATCCTCCATCTTCTTCCCTCCATTCCTCTGCTGCTGCTGCAGAGAGAGAGAGAGAGAGAGAGAGAGAGAGAGAGAGAGAGAGAAAGTGAAGCCACATAAGGTTATACACAGTGGCATGACGCCATGCATTCTGATTTATAGATCTAAAATGGCTGCCCGTTTGTGACTGCTATGGAAGCGTGGATGGAGAGCGAGGGAGTGGTGCGGGGGTTTCAGAGTGGAGGTGTGTGTTTGGCTCGTAACAGCAAACCTTTCCTTGGCCGTCCTGTTTGCTCAGAATGCCCCGGAGGGTTCTCCGGCACTGTGGTTTGTTGGTGATAACTGAGTAATTAGGCCACGGCGTGCAGCTCTGTGCCATCAGCTGGCTTTGCACTACTGTGCAGGAGAAAGGGATCTTTCCTGCTAGTGTGTGCTTGCTCTGCATCAGCAAAGTGAAGGTGTCCACGGTATTTGTCAAAGGCTGCGCAGGGTCGGATCACTGTTGCGGGGAGATCGGACGCTGAAGCGACAGCCACTGAGGAGTTAGAGGTCAGCTGCTGCCTCAGCCTCTCTGTGGGGCACCAAGCCTTGATTTACTGACTCCCTCTGCATAAGTGGCTGCTCTGTTGCTGTCAGCTGGTACTACACTGCCTCCATGTGGACGAATGTACACTTAACATACACGTACACTGCTGTTCTCTCTCAGGATGGGACTGGTGTCAACCATCGGTGCCCTCAAAGTGAACTGTAAACGTTTCCTACATACAATAAATGCAGATTCGTCAGACTAAATCTAAGATCTTCAAAAAGTGATGTGGAGATCTACGTTGATGGCAATCCTCAACAAGGACGTTTTAAGTATCTATATTAAAAACGTAGAGCTGAGGTCCAATGTTCCTCAGACATTTCCATCATCTCTTCAATCTGTTAGGAGTTTTCTGACTAGTTTGGCGTCATGTTTTTGATGGTCATCTCACTAAAAGGTCTCATACCACCCACGGCACAGTTTTCAACAAGCTGTCTGACCTTTGCCTCTGTAAGCTGTTCTTAATCCTCTTCAAAAAGATTTTAAAAAATAATTTCACTCTTAGTTGAATTGCATGGCGAGAATTTAATTAATCTTTAAACCCTTTTATTAAAGACCAACATCTCCTGCAACAAAATATGGCAGCAGTTGAGCTCTTTTTGCTTCTATCAGCTGTAATTGCAAAGTATTAACATAAAAAAATGCATAAATTTTATGTTTCTCTTTTTTTCTTTTTTTTTATATTTTTCCTTAGAGGATAAGGAAATATATCTTATCTTTATCACTCTTCAAAAAATCTGACATTCATCTGCTCCAGAAAAGTAGTTTTATTGATGTATTTGAATAAGTCTGGTTTCTTCAATAGTATTAACCTTTATAGCGAGTAAAAGCATGAATTGGATGTTTGTACCTACGGCCTTCCTGGTTTATTATCTAGAAGCCTTTGGTTATTTGGTAAAAAAAATAAAAAAATAACTTATAATTTTCTTAGAATATTATTGCATTTCTTTATATATAAATCAGAAGAATATAATAACTTTTCAATCTTGCAAAACACAAACCACAGCATTATTTCCCATCATAGATTTCATTATCTTTAAAAAACAAAAACAAGCAGAAACATTTTTTTGGTGCTGCTCTATTGCATCTTTCTCACATACTTTTTTGAAACCACATGGCTTTGACTCTCCGGCATAAACATGTGGCAACCTTTACCCGAATCTCTGTGCAATACTCGAGCAATCTAACTCACACTTGCGTCAGATCTCAATGTTTGTTTCCTCATCGGGAGAGTCCTCCACGGACAAAGGAACGTAGGCTGATGAGAACAACCTGAGCCCATATTGGACGCACTCTGCTTCTTTTTCTTGATGCTTGCTGAACTCAAAGTCCTCCTCCACAGAGCAAAAAAAACCTCTCAAGAGCTGCTAACTGTTCTGACGTGTGGAGAGCTACTTGTTGCCCTCAAACAGTCTCGGCGCACCTCTGACTTGTTTCGTCAGCTCCAGCAGCAGTGATCTATAGAGGACCGAGCGCTTGTATTATTAGACGGAGAAAACCACTCAGGTTCAGCTTTGATATGTCTGTTCGAGGGCTCGGTGTGTGGAAGAAAGCGTTGTTTTAGATCGGTTGAAGGTTTCTTTCGTCATGTTTGGAAAAGGGTAAGTGTGAAAATGTTTTCAGGAGTTCTCAAAGCGAGCAGATACTCTTTGATGCGTTGTCCCACAGAGAGCCACAGAAGGCGCGCTCCACCATGAGGAGCCAGCTGATATTCCTTTCTAGTGTCACTCAGACACTTTTCAGTCGGACCGTGGAGCGTAAACGTTGGACATGTTAGACATTCACTCTAATGGGTCAAAGGTGCCAAAAAATTCATGCATTTGTGTCTGCTTTATAATTTAACAACCGGAAAGTTGAAATACCTTTTAAGTAATTATTATGAATAAATATGTCAATATTCGATTATTTAACTTATGAAAGCATGTATGCTTGAATTGTTCCAAACTCTGCATTACTATAGTGGTTGTTTTGAGATATTGCTTAATCACAAATTTCATCTGATAATAGTTGTTTGTGTATATTTCATTTATTTTTTTATTTAATCAGATGCATAAATGTTTATGTAAAAGTATATGTACACATTTTATTGTGGAACATTTAGCTTTTGACTTCAGCAGAACCGAATGCCTGGAAGAAAAGCATTATCACCATAATATTTCTGATGTTTTGTTCAGAGTTTAATTTAAATATATAGATTTACAAATTCATTAAATAGTTTTTTTATTGGATTTAGTATTTTATCTTTTTTCAATGAAAACCTACTAAACCTTTGGAAAGAAATGACTGCCCACTAATATTTTTCTAATCATACATCTGAAGTCACTGTTTGACTTGTTCTGTTTAGTTTTACATTTGTGCATCTGTGCTTTGTCTTCAGGAGCTGGTCAAGAAAGGCTATGGTCCAATCACCACTGAGATCCTGGAGGAACAGCAGTTTTACTACGCCGAGGACTACCACCAGCAGTACCTTAAGAAGGTGCTTAAAGGGTACTGTGGCCTTAAAGGCACCGGGGTTTCTTGTTCCTTTGGAGGCAACAAGGATGAGCTGTAGTGGTGAAACACACAGGCAGACAATTAAAGCTTTATTAATCAGAAAATAAAAGTTGCTGTTTCACATCAGAAGAAACCAACAAAGTAAGGCAACATTGCTTTAAATGTTTAGTTAATAATAATAATGAAAATATAGGAAATGTATGTTTTATCTATCATAATAAATTGAATAATATTTTTATAAATTTTTACTTAAAGTAGTTCAAAGTTAGCAAAAAAACGTGTTTCATTGTAGAGGAAGTGGAATTAATGCCAGAATTAAGAGGTCTGTGGCAACAGAATCAAAAGATGTGAAAGTCAACTAATGGCACTACAAGATAGATGTATTTAAGCTTATATCAATACTGATTTACTCTTTATTACATCTGGCTTAAACAAAGCGATAGAAGAATCTGGAAACTGTGTATCTGAGATTCCAGTTAGGATTTGCAATTAATATTTTTTTACATCCAAGTTAATATCAAAATTTTATGAAAACTCCCCAACATTAAAATAACTTTTTATATGATATTTTTCCTACCTAACCACCAGTGTACGGGCGGACCAGCGTTCATATGAACCTCTACAGCTGCTCAAACCAAGCAGCGAACCCAGTTCTGATGTGTTTATAGTGGTCCAAATGACTCTAGTGTGAATGCTCCCCAAGCTCTGCACCCAACAATAACACGGCTCAGGAAGTGTACTCTCAGGCTACATAACAGTACATTTGTGAATGTAAAGAATAACAAATAAATCGGATAGAACACCGATCCATAGAACATGCCCCACGGATGATATTCCGTTCAGTTCACTTATATAGCTCCAATTCCCAGCCCATGGAATCTTATGGTTTTAGTCCAATTATGCATAGAATCCAATTGGATTGTAGTAACGAAACAGTGCCTCAACTATACTTTGTTATTCAAATCAATGTTAAAAGTTTAAAATCTAAGAAGAACCAGCAGGTTGCATTCATATAGTCTTTGCTTTAGTAGATCATCTGCATGCTTTGTGCCGCAACGATCCAAAATGTTCGTTCCTTGTTTCGCTACATCCAAAAGGTGCTCAGCTGGACTTAGATCTGGTGTCTGTGGAGGCTTTTTGAGTAAAGTGAAACCATTCACATGTTTAAGAAACTACTTTGAGGGCATATGACCTGTCTTATCCTAATGGAAGCAACCGTCTGAAGATAGATGCCCTGTGGTTCTAAAGGGAGAGACCTGGTTGGCAATTATGATCAGGAAGGCTGATGATGCTCATAGTTTTTACTTCCCATTGTGACCCTAGCATGAGAACGTTGCCGCTTATATTGAGATTCATCAGACCAGCCAGCTTGTCTTTAAAAATCTGTTGCTGTATAATCTTGGAGAGCCTGAGAGAAATAAGGCCTTAGTTTGCTGTTCTCGCCTTCAAGGTTCTACATTTTGTACATTCAGAGATTGTACTGTGCATGCCTTTCTATCAAACTAAACCAAACAACCCAATCTGACCTCGACAACCGTACAAGTAATCCAACAGATGTTCCTGATAAAGTGTCCATTAGTTGTCTATTTTTCATTGTATTTTATGTTACTTCATGTTATTCGGATGTAAAAGCACCAACTTTATATAAAATATGTAGAGCTTCAACCACAATATAAGGATGTGTTGCAAAATCACAATTCATCATAAGACAATTTTCCTTTTTTGGAATAATAAGGACATTAAAAGTTTCATTTAAAAAAAGTAAAACAAAAGAAATAGGCAAACTTTTGACTACACTCAATGTCCACAAGGTGGCGGTATTTCTTAGAGCTGATCGATTTACTAGTTGCCTTTTTTTTCCTCCCCCAGGTTTAAATGTATTTAACTTTAGGCACTGAAAACTTTTCTCTTTTTTTTTTAAATTTCAAACTAAAATGACCTGGAGAACAAATTCAGATGGGCTTCGTATTAGTACAATCACTGTCAAACATTTCATTTCATTAACAAGATTAATTGTTTGAAATCCAGATTTCCATCATTATTGTCATTTCTGTAATTTATTTGAAGCGACAAAATGTAAGTTGTCTTTGATGATCGTAGTGTAGAAGCAATATTTCATATTTGTGTTTGTTGCATGGATTATCTCTATCAGTGTGTTTTAACCAGTGTGCCCGTCAGGTGTGCCGTGGAAATTATCTTGGTGAAATTGGATAATTGTTGAGTATTTTTGAAGTGGACATGTTAAGTGTTATTTGAAATAAGAGATATAAAATATGATAAAAAATACATGTTTATTTGATTCATATTAAAGACACTTTGATAAGAATTACTATAAATGTAATATATGCGACTATGGAGCATCATTTGTTTAAATTTTTTGTTGGTGGTGTGCCTCGTAAATCTTACAATGAAAACAATCTTCCTTGGCTCAAAAAAGGTTGAAAATCACCGATCTATATCTATCTATATGTCAGTATTTGTTTATGCTCTTGCCTGCCCACTATATTATGCTATATTTATACACTTTTCTGCCCCATCTGACAAGGGACGTGCCACAGCAGTGAGGGGACACATAGCTGTGAGTCAGATATGCTATTGGAGAGGACTCATTTTGGAAAGCACAATGAGAAACTCAAGAGCACTGTGTTCTCTGTCTGGTACGGTTTTTGCTGAGCCCCTCACCCCACTTCTCACGAAACACAATAAAAAAAAAGAAAACAACTTTATTTAGAACATCTTAAAATTGTAATCAAAACAGAATACCGGAAACTGTCCTGCACGGCGTATTTTGTTATAATTAAACACACGGCTGTGAAAGTGTAGTTAAAAATGAAAATCACACTCAGGGTTACAATCCAAAATGCATAGATGATATCTAGAAAAAGCTATCTGGTCGACCGCAGTAGTGTGATTCACCCCGCTCTTGTTTTTTCCCCTCCCTCCCTGCTATCTCTCTTTCTCTGTCTGTGTGTATGTGTCACATCCTGACACCTGTGTGTAGGTGTGGACCAGGGCACAGGTGCAGGTGCAACCTCCCCGGGCCTATTTTAGTATTGGGGCAGATATTTTTACATGTGTCTGCATGCAGAAGCCGTGCATGCGTGCTTGCGTGCGTGTGTCGAGGCATGTGGAGCTGTGGCTTGCTTGATCGAACTGCTCTGAGCGCTATGTGGTTTGGCCAACAAGCTGTTTTCCAGTGCCTGCTTACACTTTGCATTTCATTTTGGGTTCTTTTTTTCACAAAAGATAACCTTTTATTAAGATGAGCCTCTTGGGTTTGATGCTAAGAGAGCTCTAATCGCACACTGGGATCAGTGATCAGTTTCTCCGCCACCTGCGTCGGTGGCCTCAGTGAACCACTGTTTATTTCTGCCGCACTCAAGGTTCAGAATGAGTCGAGGTATGCAGTGAAAATTTCGTGCAAAAATGAGTCACATTTGGAAATAGCTGCAGAAGTGTGTGGCGTCTTTGTAACTTGTTAAAAAAAGGAGCATGGAAATGCATGGTACTATCATATAGGCACCCATACACAAACCCAGTGAGGCAAGGCAGGACAGGAACCAGGCTGTGTGTGCCCATCAGACAGAGCCTATTGTCTGCAGATGGGCTTATAATAGCCCCACAGCTGGTCACAAAGTGTGTACCGCTCCAGCTTGCTCCTGCGTCTCCTACCGGCCTACACCAACCCCTCCACTCTGGAGAGAATCCTTCTGTCAATATAAAAAAAGCCTCTTGGTTGTTTGGTATGAAACTGATTTTCCTCATGGTGTTGAGGGAAGAACAGGTTTGTGAAAGCGAGGGCCGCTGAAACACAAGGGGGCCGACACGTGGACATAGAGGTGTTGGTTGTTTATCGGAGGTTGTGTGCACTCTTACCCACACATGCACCCGCACTGACATAAACACACCCGTCTCAACCTCCGCCTACGTCGAACGGCGTCCTGTACCGCCGCCTAATGCGAAACAGGGAGCGCCCACGCAAAACGAGCAAAGACACCAAAAACACCTTGCACAGGCGTGCACCCACACAAATTTTCTTGCACTGATATGCTCTTTATTGTGTCCTCCGTTCTTCACAGCTTTCTATTTAACTTCCCTTTGACAGCATTGGTACATCTTAACTTATTTTTGAGTGATATTTATATGCATGATTGAAAGGTGCTTTTTTCTTTGTTTATTAGTTTTTTGCCATTTCCTCTTTATTTGCTTTGCAGGAGCATCATTTGTTTCTTCAGACACCAACATAGCATTGTTTGGTTGGATGTATAAATAGAACAATAGCTTGGAGTTGTGCTGTCCTACCAGCTGGAGGATGGCTGTGCCATCATGTTCTGCTCCTCACATAATTGCTTCATCCAAATTGTGGAGCTTTAGCAGGCATGCTTTAGATATTTCTGTGTTTTCTATGTAGCTTTCTTTTTTTCTTCTTTTTTATTGCTTGTACATTTATCTCGTGATGATATGAGCAGCTATGTGCAGTGTTTCTCAGATGCCAGATGTGCCAGATCCCCTCCCGTCCCCTCTCGCTTCGCCTCCCACTGGTTCCTGCAGGGGCACACGGCCTCAATCAGAGCATCGGGGCTCCAGAAACCAGAGCACAGCGGCGTCTCTGTGCTGCCCAGAGAAGCGCAGCCTTGTCTGGGTTCCTGCATCTGCGGCTTGGGGGCAAGCAGGGGAGAGAGGGCAAATCCTGGTGGCCCTGCAAGCTGGTTTTACTTGAGGTCTAATCTGTTGATCACGATTTAACTCCGTGGTAAATAAATCCAGAAACTGTAAAGTTATTAGTGTAAAGTGTAAAATATGCTCTCTAAAACAGGTTTGTGTGCTCCGGTGAGCTCACACATGTTCATAACACACAATGGTTTTTAATTCCACTGAGAAAATGTGACGGGGTTTGTTCTCTCTCCCTCTGGGACTGGATCCGTGTGTCGGGTGGAGGGCAGCACGTGCTGCAGGGCCCGGTTGACTACTAACTGGCCCACAGGCTTTCTGGCTGACGGCCCACTCTGTGACATGCTGCACCTGTGAGCCTGTGTGTTGTCAGCCATGCTAGCTAGCTCGAGCTACCACCGCATGTCACACAGGAAACCCAGAAATAACTGCTGAGTGTCTTCAATGCTGTTACTGTGCACTGGGGGCGTGCTGCTGACAGAGAGTGGCTGAAAGAAGCTTCAAAGAAATGTTGAAGCCAGGAATATTGGCTGGAATGGCGCAGAGTGTTATCGTTCGGGGGGGTAGGAATAGAAAACTGGAAAGGAAAGGGAAACGCAGAGATGCTCAGCCTCATGCACCTGTTCACAAAGATTTGGCTGGCCTTGATTCAGGCGTTTGCTGAAACATTCATATGGTGCACAAATTTGCCAACATATGCAGCATCCGCTCATCACTGTGATAACGGGCTTCACAGATGATCTCAGGCGTTGACATTTTACTGGTGTAACAGTGAAATTTCCAACACGTCCTCCTCCTCGCCTTCATCTTCTGCCTCTATCTGCTCTGTCCATCTGCCTCTTGAGTCATCTCAGCCTCACCTCGCACAGCTGTGCGAATGTAGGAAAGTTTTGACGTTGCCAGCAAGCACCGCGATTAGAGCTCGGCACAGGAAAACGTTGTGCAATGTTCAGGCGTGCAAGTGCTTGTGTTTCGCCATTATGTGGAAGGAGGACACAAACAGGACACGTAGTTGCGTAGTTTTCACATTGCAACATGCACCAACTGTTTTCTCTGTGCATGCCAACGCACGCAGTTTCCCGTCGACAGCGCAGGATGAATCCGAAGTCAAGGCGACGTGAGATGATGCTGTGATACTGCCGGATTCTTGCTCCGTAGGAGAGGAGCTGCTTTTTTTTTTTCTTCTTAAAGAAGATAATAATTAAACATCACGGAAATGAGAAGATGGAGGGAGTGAAAGAGAAAAAGAGAGAAGAGATGATGCTCTCTGCACCAGGAAGAAGCTGGGTCTGATGCCTCTCCATGCAGCTGTTCCCACACACCCACACTCTTCCTGTTGGAGTGTGTGCATGTGAGCAAGAGCTAGAAAATACTACTTTGTTTCTAGATTGGGTGTTTTACTTCCATATGTGAAATGATGAACCTTATTTTGTATGTGTCTGGTGCAAATAACCTCATTTTTATTTTTTAAAAGTTGAAAGAGGTGTCAGAAAACCCAGGTAAAAAAAATGTAATAGGTGTAGGTTTCAGACACTAACACTATCCTTCAGAAAACGCAGGTTCTCTGGCACAACTGAGGCCTTGCGTCTCTTTAAACAAAAGCTGGCCTCAAAAAACATCCGCTGGTGGAAAATTTCGCCTGTCTTTCAGTGAATGGAAAAGTTTGAGGTGAGAGTGTGGCCACACTGAGGTGTCAGCAGGGTGTGTGATTGTGTATCCGCCAACTAAGTGTGTGCGGCACTCCGTTTAAGCTTACTACACAAAGCAATGCAGCGGCGTCTTTCGTGGGCCACGCCGCTGCCGCAGGTAGGTGTTCTGCATTGTTGTTCACACTGACCGCTGAGAGTCACCTCCAAATTGTTCCCTTTACATTTTTTTCCCCCATGTTTGAAATGTAATGCCCCCTCCGTAGGCTTTCTGATCAATATCTGAAGATTTATTAATGCTAGGAATGGTAGTAATTCAGCAAAAGTGCACACACGATGACATAAAGGTAATAAACATCGGGACATCCTATTTACTAAATAAAAAATCCCACCGAAATGAAATAGCGTCTAAATCATGATTTTTATCTTTAAGTCATGAGAGCTGGTAAAAGAGCTGGCTTTCCTTTTGACTAACAAAGTCAAGGTTTTTAGCTCAGATAAACACACTAAACTAATAAAGAAACAGCTGCTGTGGTCCAGACATGTGAACTCCTAGCTGCTGCATCATCTGATTAAATGTTTAACCGAAACTAAGACCCAGAGTTGGACACAGAAACCGTGCATCTGCTTCACACTGCAGGTGTTTAATAGAAGTTGTGATGGGCTTTTATGGTTTAAAGTCTTCTCAGAATAACTTCTTCTCTTAAAGCTTAAGCTCAACAAGAAAACCTTCCCATGTTTCTATTCTAACCAACTTTAAAGACGCAGGTTAAAGTATACTTACTTACTAAACCAGAACAAAGTAAGTAAAGTAACCACTTTTCAAATGGTCTCTTATCAAATTTGAGCATTGTAAATTTTATTTTTAAAGCTGTACAACTAATTTAGTCCTGAACTTTAACTAGGCCATTTTAACACATCAATATGTTTGAATGTAGGCTATGTAGCCGCTGGCAGGTTATCTTCAAGGCTATTCCTTTTCTCTTTTTTTTTAACAGCTTTCCTGATTTGGATAAGGAAGTGCATCCCCACACAATCATGCTGCCACTACCGTGTTAAACTGTAGAGGTGGTGAGTTTCAAAGTAATGTCCAGTGTTAGGTTAGGTTGCCAGGTTATTTATTGAATAAATGTTTTAAAAAATATATATTTATTTAACTCCAAAACTGGTTCAGGACAGTTTTACTTTTGTCTGTCTCATAAAGTCCCTATAAAAATGTATGTTAAGTATAAAACGTCTTGAATGTTGTTTTAAATTATACTTTCAGATTTGAATCTTTTGACATGATTGTTAAATTTATGTTTCATTAAAATAATCGTTTTACTCTATTTTGGTCTTCTAAAATAATAATTAATTTGGCTAATTTGATATGTTTACAAATGTGTATTGTGCTCCTAATAAAGTATTATCCTCGGTAATGTTTATTATAGAAGTACTACATGATGAACCTGGAGATTACCATGATAAAAATGGGGAACAGCAACATAAACGAATACAACACTCACTATTTGGTGAGACAGTGATGACTCTTTCCCCCCAAACTAATGCACTATAAAGGTTTTCAGAGTAATTCATAACTTACTCAATGCCTGGTTAATTCTTATTTATTAATCATTAATAATGCAAGACTTGAAATGGTCCCAAGAAATCTTTGAGTTTTGTGTGTTAGGTTGCTGCAGCCTAAATTGCTAAGATGTCTGATGTCTGATTTTGTTTGTTTTGAAAACAAAATTATGTCAAGAAAAAGCTGTGAAGGAAGAAAATATTAAATCAATCTCTGAATATCAATCTCAATAAGGTGAGTGTACAAGGAAGTTCAATGTGCTTTACATGAAATAAAAAAACAAACCACACATTTGAGGGTAAAAGTGTAACAGCAGACAGTAAGAACACAGAAAAGAAGTAATTAGTTAAATTAAAAGTAAAGATTTGTCAAAGTCGAGGTTTTTCTCACTTCTTCATAAAGACTGTTCTAGATTTGAGGAAACTCGGCCTCACTTCGCTTGCTCCTTATTCTGCGAACCAGCAGGAGAGCCGGAGCTCCTCAGCGTACCGGCTGGTTTATTCGGCTCTACCATGTCAGAGAGGAACTTTGGTATGAAACCATGAAGAAACTTTTACAGGGGCAGAGCTATTTTAAAAGTATTTTCCGTGTGACAGGAAGCCAGAGAAGAGACCTGCGGACTGGACTAATATGGTCGTATTTCCTGGTTCAAGTAAAAAATTTTAAAAAATTCGCAGCTGCGTTTTGGATGTTCTGCAGCTTTCTTGTTCTTGCATCTCGTTTAGAGAGCGCCCAGTGATAGTAAAAAGCTGCTGGTCTTATTTGTTATTAGGTTCTCGTGGTGACTGATTAAACATTCTTGGTCTGAGTGGTGTGTATTTTCTTTTTCCAAATATGAAAATCTATTTCGTTTAAGTTGTTTTAATTGTAGGTTGGTGTGTGTATCCATCCATCTATCCATTTTCTGTACACCCTTGTCCCTATTGGGGTCGGGTGGGTCTGCTGGCTCCTATCTCCTGCTTATAATGGGCGAGAGGCAGGTATACACCCTGGGCATGCCGCCAGTCCATCACAGGTGTGTGTAGTGTTGTTCTATCACTAGTAAACAGACAGGGCTGATGAACACATCCATCTCCTGCAGACACATGTTGAAATACTTTTTTGTATACAGTAATCAAAGTCAACATGTTAACAGTTGTTTGGATTAAATCGTGGCAATATTTAGGCAAGGCAAGTTTATTTGAATAGCACATTTTCGTGTACAAGACAATTCAAAGTGCTCCGCCTATACCACGTCTAATATTATGAACAAAGTTCAGTTTCCAATTCTTAATAAAAATCAGAAAATATGTGAATTTCCCACAAATAATTGGAATTAAATTCTGCAGAAAAATCACATAGATAAATTCATCATTAGGTGTGGGTCCAATATTTTAGGAGTTGCTATAGGAATTTTGTGTTCAAACCTTTTAGTCTCACAAAAAATTACTTTCATTTTCCAAGATATGCAAATAAAATCTTTGTGGGATGATTCAAAAACGGAGTATCTTCACTTAATGCAAATTCAAAGAAAACATCAAATTTTGAGCCGATTTCAACTCAAAGGTGAAAATGAAAACATTCACATTTAAATTGTGTTGCATTGACGTAACTGATTTGAAATAGTAGGTTTAAGATGCACAAGAAGAGCTTGTGAAAAAAAAGAAATTGTCAAAATGAACCCAAAGATACTGAACCTGGACAACTTTTGTGCCATTTGCATCAACACAGCCGAACTTATGTAGCAATAAAACAAAATACACAGAAATGTCTGGGAGGAAAAGATAGAGGAGGAATCATCATGTAGTAATTTTTAAATATTCTTTAAATTGCTTTACATTTCTGAGAAATCTTGCTGAAAAACTTCCTTCATGCTCCTCATCTCCTCTGCATATTCTGATCTGTCTTGGCGATGTTCATTGACGTTTTTTTTTTTTGTGTCACAAACTTTTCCCCCTTGTTCTCTCAGGGCCATGTGAGCTCAGTACAAGACAGAGGAGAGTGTGAGCTGTGGTGAGCCGCAGACCAAAATAACTGGTACTTAAAAAACAAAAAGAAAAAAAAAAAACACATGTACATCCACCCACACGTAAAGTCACACGTGTGCCCTGCTTTAGACAGACTCGCTCTCAGAGGTTCCTTTTTGCATGATGATCTCAACATGTAGCCGGTTGCATTCTGGCTGCTGTAAGACACTGTCCACATGTGGACTCTTCTGAAAGCAGAGACTTAAAGTCATAATAACAGAAATATTTAATCTCCCTTCCCTGAGTTCCCCTCAGATTCTGGCGAGACACGACTCTCCATCTGTCTCACTTTCTCACTTGGTTTTTGTCGCCTTCCCTTGTGACA
>JAVLVB010000569.1:3093027-3158113 GCA_032876305.1 Orestias chungarensis | reverse complement strand
ATATATATATATATATATATATATATATATATATATATGTAGATTTTTTTATCATTTCATGTAAAATTTGTTTTGTATCTCAAAAGCTGAATCATAAACTCCACCTTTGGGATCATTCTCAATTTTAAAAAATCACTACATTTGCAAAGTGGAAGGCTCTAATTTTAGAAAAAAATCTGCAAAACAAACAAACAAAAAAACAAAAGAAAACAGAGGATGTTATTTTCTGGTTATCCTATTTATGCGCTTTTACAAACCTACAAAAAAAAAAAATAATAATCACTGAAAACATGAACAAGGTCATGATGTTCATGTTTTCAGTGATTATTATTTTTTGACTTCTGGTCTTTAGTCGGCTTCCTGTTGCTTGAGTTGCAGCACCATCTAGTGGTGATAAGGAGCTACTATCTAGATTCTAACTACACTAGTCAAGATAGTTGTGTTCCCTGTACATAAATTAAAAAAAAGCTTTTATGTTTATTTTCTTACTGTTATGTTTATATTTGTTTAAACTATAATATGCTAAAAATAATCAAAGCCTTTTTTAAATATTTGAAAAAGTTAATTAAACGAAGTTTGTAGGAGGTTAAGACAAAAGATTGACTTTTGAAAAGCATTTTTTAACATTTTGTCCCTCATTAAAGCTCTTTACATTATTATAAACAATAGTAAGAAAACAAATTTTGATTATTTTCTAAAATAAATGACTTGTTTAAACTTATTATTTAGGCTTTTAGTGACCTAAAATCTAAAGTTCTTCAGACATATAAACAGATTCAGGTAACCATATTGTGATGTTATAATATACGTTTAAAAAATATATATATTTAAGGATGGACATTTCACATTTATAAACAAATGCCGTAAAATAAATGTTACTGAAACACTTTTAAAACTATCATTAACTTTTTCAAGTTGATTTGAGTTTCTAGTGATCAGTGAAAAATGTACTTTTTCTGTGGATTATACATGATTTACTTTGACCACTGGTTAGTTATGAGACTCTGGGGGAGGTACAATAAGGATTACACTTGGAGTGGCCATAAAAGCCAAAAAGTCAATTAAAAAGATATCGCTGGCTTTTCAGTACTAAACAAATGGATTTTGCTCAACTATTGAGATCCTTAAAAAATACAAACATTTTTGAAATTTTTTTTATTGTTGATGTAATGTTTGTTTTTTTTTCAACCAAATGACTTATGTGGTACATAATTCTTAGAAATACCAAAACATTTTAGATCAACATCTAGTGGCCCCTGCTACAAAAGGAATGGATCATCAATGGGTCTTTTAGTAGAAGATTGATTCTGTTTAATCAGCAGAGCAATTGTTAAATAAACACACAATAAACCCTCAATGACAACCTCAGTCTCAGATCTAAATTCAGTAGAAATCATGTTGGACGGATTTACAGAATTTCATCCAAACACCCAGAGAGAAAACTGAAGTAAAAGTAACGACCTGAATTGCTTTGTTGAAGTATTTCAAATCCCAAGGAAAATATTATTGACAACATTCCATGGAACCGATGCCAAAAACGTAATCCGTCTTGTCAGCATCCGCCCTCTATAGCAGGGATATACAAGGTTTTGGGTCTTTGCAGCAGCACTTGAAAAGGCCCCATACAAATAGAGGCAATTCACAGTGATCTTGTGACTAAATCCAGCTTTGTGATCCCAGATCTGCATCCATGAGTCCACAGTGGTGGTGAATTGAAAAACTGTCTCGGTGCTGATAACAAATAACTGTTTGAGCTCTAAAGTTTGAGTATTTGATTGATTTAATCAAGTAAAACTCTGGCTTTTTGGTAGAAGATCAGGCATTTCCTTACTTTTTATAACATGCAAATATTGTTCTTACTTTTGTGTCAACATAAAACTGTCATAAAAAATGTTTTTTTTAATCTTTTCATTGAGAACGCAGAATCTGCAAAGGATCAAATACTTTTCCTCACAGGACTTGAGGTTTCCTTCAGGCTGTGCAGGAGCGTAGTTGCATGAGATCCAAAATATGTTCTGTGCATCAAATAAATGTCAAAAATAGATGTTTTGTCGGAGGATATTGCAATTAAATCTATAACACAGTTTTAAAAACAATTTGTACTTATAGGGCAAACAAGATTTGAGTACATCTGAAAGGAAAGATCACTGACACTATATCGGCTGATTGCTGCAAGTATACTGAAGTAAATAAACAGTCAGCATCCAAATATCTGTTTTTCTTTACTGCTTGCCTTTATTTAATATAATTAAAATAGATATTATATGTGCAACATTAACATTGGAAATAAATACATTTCATAAGTAGCTACATGTGTTGATTTTGTTTTTATTAAGTTCAATTTTAGATTGACATTTAAACATCAAATAAATTATAATTTGTTAAATTATATTAGTATTTCACTATTTTATTTTTTTTGTTTTTTACAGTTTCTGCCATTTAGTGCTTCCAGGGTGTGTTCAAAGAAGTCAGTAAGAAGTTGTGCTACGAGTTTACAACACTAGATGGGGCTGTTGGGCAAGGATGAATTAAATGAGCTCAGATGTAATGAATGTGAACATTAAGATAAGATCACAGTGTCAAAACAATTTTCCTTTCTACTAAACAACTTTAATCAGACAAACTCCTATGGAGATTTCTCTCTGTTTATTAGGATGAAGGTTAACTCCAATAGTGAGTTCCGTCCTTGTACGTTTTTGTCTTATTCTTCTAATGTTGAATTGGAGAAGGAAGAGAAAAATAGAGTGAATTTTCAAAATCTCTGAACCACCTGGTGGTGTCAACTTTTAGCACCGGAACCCAAACCAAGGAAAGCTTTACTGTGGTTTGAATTGAGGTGTTTCACTATTCCTGTAACCAGCTGAGACTCATGAGATTAACACCCCCCGGTCTGGACAAAAACCTGTGTTGTTTTGGATGGACGGTCATTTTGGGGGTTCCATGGTGTGTTTGCAGATTCAAGTTAAGTTTAAGTCAATTCGTTCACGCCTGAATCTAATGGCTGGATATCCTCTTCAGGATGTAGTCAAGCTCAACAGAGCCCTGCTGGCAACCTAATGATTTCATTTCTGTGTGCTGAAGGCAGTGACACATCTGACAGTTGCCTGACAGCCACCCTTAAAGCACGAGGACTACAGTTTTAGCCCCCTGGCTTAGATGCACATGCTAAAGTAGACAAAACAACAAAACCTGGAAGGATGATCAGATCTAGGAGGTCTTATAGGAGGATGCAGCATGAGGTTTTGATCCACCAAAGTTTCGACATAATGTTAATGGTCAAACACAGCAATCAGGGATCAAAGCTTTGGTAAATCATGCACAGTTTCCATGCTTTGTAGAAGGTAATACAATTATTTTAAAGGCAAAAACCTTACTACACTGGCAGGTGTTTTGACAAAACGTGAATAAGGGAACGAAAAATGTTTTGGTTAAGCGTTTTAAAGTGTGTTAGTGTTTCCTCTTTGAGTGTTTATAATATTTTATTTAGCTCAACCCAAGCATGTCACGTACAGGTCAGTTTGTGCAATCTTTGTCAAATAGAAACTGAAATCCCAGTTGGATTACACAACACAGGAACATTTCTACATCTTGCCTTCATGAAGATAAAAGAAAAGGAAAATAAAGATCTGATTACATTCCATTTATTTTGTCATTTCCAATTGAATTTTCAGTTAAGTTTCTTCTCTGACTTTCAGTAAGGACTCTTATAGGCTTGACATATTTAAAGTCAACATAGCTAAAATAATCCTAAATTTTTTGTTTTGTTCTCGTAATATGAACCCTAAAGGAGTCATGACAATAGTGTTGCAGTGTTGCTGAGTTTACTTTGTTTGGGCCAGTGGGGGTCAGGTCATGTGGCTTGGGTTCAGGCGCAGAATGGGGGCAGGGGTGTTTTCTTTCAATATCACTTGTCAGCCAATAAGCAAGAGTTCAGCTGACTGAGTTATCATTTACAGACTGCCCACAGCATCTCCGCCCTGCACCCATGAGGCACCACATTGCTAAGTAGGGAATTTGTTGGAAGACATACTTATCAATACTAAACCATAGGTACAATTCTTTTCATAAACGTGTTCAAAAGATTATTTTTAGCTGATGGTATTACACTTTCTCCTGCCTTTCCATTAAAAGTATACGCACTAAACTTGGTGCAATGCATAACTGTACATCTTGTCTGTTAGAATGAGATACTTTTGGTAAATTTTGTTGTACATTTCCAATCATCTCTTGTCTTTGTAGACAATTATTAAAATGTATTCATCCCTTTATCAAGGCTTTTGATTGTGTCCCGGTGTATTCACTGCTTTAAAATGTGCATATATTTAGTAGAACACAGTATCATTGTCTTCACCCATCCTGACAATAACCAGCCTGGTGTCGGTTTGATGCCGCTGTCCCTTTAAGGGCGTCACAACTGTTTCATACGAGTGTGACAAGCCGAGCGTGCCGGCAGCCAATCAGGGGCGAGATGTAACCGCGGGAGATCTAAATTTCGCGGGATCAAGTTTGGCGCTAAAAGAGACTTCTTCTCTTGTATGGAGAGTTGTTTTCTGCGCAGGACGGACAGAGGACTCGAACCGGATCCGAGCTCGTAACAACCCTGGCAGCTTTTATTATCATTATTAATAATATTATTATTATTATTTCTTGATGTGTATTTATTTCGGGATCTGCGTTTAGTTGCTGGTAAGGGATATTGTTCAGAACAAAGCATTTCTGCGTTATAAACGTAACCAGAAAGCCGGCTTCCTCTGCTGATCCTCATCATTATTGCAGGTCGCTGGTTCTGCGTTGTCGCTCAGCCGCCGCGTCCTCCTCTCGTCGCTCTCCCTCCGCTGCACGGATCCGCGGGGGAAGATGATGCGGATGCCCCGAGGCGTCTCCCCCGCTGCGGCCCGGCCGCCGGGGGGGTTCTCCGGCTCCCAGCACAAGATGAAGGCGAAGACGGAGCTGTTGTGCAGCGGCCTCTCCAGCCCGCAGATGAGCACGGTTCCGGTCGGATACTTCACCCAGATCTGCAACACGACTGCGGCCGAACAAAGAGCCAACAGCCTGTACTCGACCCCCCACGGACCGGACGTGAAGCCCATCAGATCGTCCTCCGGGCGCCTGCCGGTACTCGGCTTTACTCGCTGCTTCATTTGTGCTGCTGTGGGAGGAAGAATGATTGATTTGCATTTGGCATCCATGTTCAAGCAGGACGCACTGAGTTGTGTTCTGACGCGATAAGCCACAGATGGGCCTCTGTGCTGCTGGTGCTGCTGCTGCTGCTGCTGGTGCTGGTGCTGGTACAGGTGGTGCTGCTGCTGCTGGTGCAGGTGGTGCTGCTGCTGGTGCTGCTGCTGCTGCTGCTGCTGCTGGTGCTGCTGCTGCTGCTGCTGCTGCTGCTGCTGCTGCTGGTGCTGGTGCTGGTACAGGTGGTGCTGCTGCTGCTGGTGCAGGTGGTGCTGCTGCTGGTGCTGCTGCTGCTGCTGCTGCTGCTGCTGCTGCTGCTGGTGTGCATGAATGTGAGCTCTCTTTCCTGTAAAGATTGGGGACATGTTCCCACCACTAACCCATCTGCAGCTAGAGAAAACCAGACGCCATGCTTGTACTGATGCTGTGGGTGAGAAGGGAGGAGGCTGGTAGTGTTTTGGGGCCCCTGGTTTGTAGAACAAGGAAGGATGAGTGGCCCCCTCTGCATTGACCAGACAGACAGACAGGGGGGCACGACTAGGCTGGTTGGGTGCAGTTTTTGAGCACTTGGTTTTGGAGACAGCTGCTCCGTCTGCTCCAGCCATTAACCCACACAGAACCTGTAGAACCTGTTCATGGCCCTGAAGCCGGCAGAGGTCATAACTGAACAACTGTCTGTGCAGGAAGACTTTTTTTAACTGGAAGAAAAAGTGCAGCACCTGAATCGGACATCAGCGGAAATGATATTTCCCCTGTTATGAAAAAACAATAACGCGATCTTTATGATAACGATAGAAAAACATTCCTGCTCAGTACATCTGTGATTAGTGTCCTAATTGTTGACATTATTATGTTGATGCGAGGAATCAAGCAAAAATAAAATGAAATGAAAAATCGAGAGCGCACCTGTAAAATCAGTAACTATTGACTTTGTGTTGTCGTAGAATACTGTCGGCAGTATGATGGGCTGATATTAGCTGGGTAATTAGCTGCTGAGCCTAATGTTAGCTGCTCATGCGTTATTTTAACAACCTGAGAGACCAACCAGACTCAAAAATAATAATAAGCGTGGATTTACCAGGTTTGGTCAGACAATGTGTGGGAGCAACACACCTCATACAAACCAAACTTCACTCAGATGGGAAATAAACTAAACTACAGCAAGGTAAAGAAACTGGGCCAACTAGGATGAAAAAAAAAGGCTGTGTGTTGTTTTAAACAGAACAAAGCAATGAAGCCTGCTGATTGGCTAGGCATCACATTCATTGGGCTGTGTTCTTGTTTTGTTTTCACATCTGGCAAAGACGATCCAGCAGTTAAATGTTACTGATCCCGAATGCCGACTAGATCGCTCTTAACACACGGCAGTAACAACTCTATCTGATTATCATAACTATATATGGGTTGTCATTGTCAGATTCTAAAAAATCGGGACAAAAATTGTAAAACGTCCTACTTTCCTACTATAGTCTTAAAACGGTGGTACTTGAATACGGGTTAGTTAGATATTAGTTCCTCCATTTTGCGAAGGTAGTTTTTTTTTGTGTGTGTTGGGAAATAGTCAAAAAGAGCCACATTTGTTTTTTCTGTAACAGAGTGGAATTCACTTTTCAGCCAGCTTGTCAGCAGTGCCCAGCAACGGGTAGGGTAAGAGGCATCATTACGTCTCTCTGTTTCAAACTGGTATCACTCCACCGTGATACAAGCTCCTCTGGGCTTTAATCAAAAAAAGGTACAGCGCCTCATACATGCTCTTTGGACAATGTTCTTGTCTTGATCGGTTCTGACTGGCAACAGGCGGGGGAGGGGCGCTTGTTACTTTATGCATCGTACAGCTGGAAAACCGTGTTTTTAAAAGAGCAACGTTCAAACCTTCACATAGTTATCCTATTCATAATCTCTTTATAAACACAAAGTAGGAGTAAAGGATCAAGGAAAAAAAACGTTTTGACTGTGTAATGTTGAGCTAAACCAGAGCTAGGGGTTAAAGTGTGGGCAGGGTCTTTAAATCACTGGTTCAACCCCACCTGCCTCCACTAACAGGCCCCACAAGAGGGTTATATGGATAGTGGTCGACAAACTACCACCTGGCTCATCGTATGCCACGACAGACCTGTGTTCATAGATTTGTGCTTCACAGTGCAGAAATTCTACATTTCTAATCAGGCTAAGTGATGGATATTTGAATCAAAGCTACCCTGGATGGGATGTGTGGGCCTCCATCAATCCATATGGAGAAAGTGGGAGACAACGGTCTAAGGGCTGCTCACCCGTAGTATAGAGCAGAAATATGGACTAAACTTTATGTTATAATATTTCGCTAAACTTAAGCTTAAGACGAAACCTCGCAAACACATATAGCTTTAAAAATAAAAGCATCATCGCCATCTATTAATCTATTAGAACTTCAACTATGAAGGTAAACCATAGCAAATAAATACATTAAGTCATGATGAGAAAAAAAGATTCCAACAATACTATTAGTCTTTAGCGATTCCAAATGGATTTTGGGTATCAATCCTTATTGTGATCAAATTTTCTTTGTGATAGGAATTTTGATTTATCGTCAAAACGATAATTTAACATTAGTGAGTGTTGATTGATTAAAAAAGTATGATTATTTGCAGTTTTTGTAGACTTTAGAAGAATATTTCTAAGTAACATGTTTTTAAAGGCAATATTGGTGTTTATATATATATATATATATATATATATATATATATATATATATATATATATATATATATATATATATATATATATATATATATATATATATATATATATATATATATATATATATATATATATATATATATAGTCATCCTTTGATAGATCCACAAGTGAGAACATTTTAAATCCTCAGATCTCTCTCCAATGTTCCCAAGTATCTTCCACTTAAGAGTTCATAATTATCCAGAGGTAACAAATTCCTGTTCCGACTAGTTCGTAGGTCATGAATGTGTTGTAAGATGATAAAAAATGTATTCGTTGAAGGAAAAAGCACTTTGACATTTATATAGGCAGCAGGTTTGGGTGGGGCATGAACGGAAACCTGTCTGACTTTTTCGTTATGGGGGGGGGTGGCTGACTAATCATCCTGCATGATGCATTTCTTAAAATGAGTGTAAAACGTATTAAAGCTTAGAACAAACCGCTGTTGGTCATTGTTCGTTTTGACTATTTTAGTTGCAGATTACATGTGTTTTTATTGTTGCCCTCAATGATGCTCGTGTTGGCCTCGTGAACTTGCTGATTTGGCAGCTTTTTCTATGGTTGATGATTGCAGGAAACGTTGCTTTTTGGCACACAGCTCACTTCCTCTGACTTAAACAACAGATTAACCACGGCACTTTAAAGCGTCAGGGCAGGTACAACCGGATGCTAAGGCAAGGTCGACAGGCTTGCAGAGCATTTATGCTGCATGTAATCAACATAAAGGATGGTTTATGTTTAGTGTTTTTATGTAATTCCTCCATTCACCTTTAGCTGCAAAGATCCGGAGTTTACTTATTAGTCATGTTGACTGGAGTAAAACGCAGTAATCATTGGCAAGCACGTGTGGTTTAACCAGGGCGTGTTGACTGTTGATAATGTTGTGACATGCTGTGAGGGTGTTACAGTGCTCTGTCCCCGCGGCAGGTTTTAGAGTAGAGATCTTCTTACGCCGTCATCTGAGGACTTTAGCCTGCCTCTCCTGAGTCCCTGTGGTTAGCCCCATATTCAGAGCAGTGCCTGGGTGTGACGTTTACCATCCTTCCAACTGTATTCTTGCATTCTTCCAATCGTTTGCTTTGTTATACCACACCTTGAGGCAATCCCTGGTCCTGGAGCTTTCTGCTCTCTGTAGGGGTGGGTTTGCATTTTAAAACTGCCCCCCCCCCCCCTTCCCCATTAGCAACTCAAATCAGCAGGCTTACCTTTTACCTGTTTCGCGTAAACGGATGATTTTTTTCTATTCTCTTTTGCTATCCCAACAGTTCAACCCCCTCACTGAAAGTAGATATTTACAGGCGAACTGTAACTTGCCCTTGACTTCGCTGGAATCTGTGCCCTGCGCAGCCTGACCAACAGGGTCTGTTGGTTCTGGAAGAGGCCTGGCTGTACGCCATGGCTGGATTGGTTTGGGAGTTTCACAACAGACAAAAAGCAGCAGAAAGTCAGTGTGTGGGTTTTCCCTAGAGTGAGGCTATAAGCAAATGTGTAGAACTGTCGACATGGAGATCATAGAGAGCCAATGAAAGAGCCAGTTGAAACTTGATGTGCTTTTCTTTTTAAGAACTAGTGCCTTGTATTTATATTGAACCATTTAAGACAAAGTCCACATGGTGCCCCCATGACAAAACCATGTTCAAGGATAAAATGTGAATAAAAACCTGAAAATAAATAAATAAAGCACAACTACATGGTGCCAAGAATCAAACCTTGCGGAGCTCCATTATTGAAAGTATGTTTAGATGTAACTAAAGATGATCTGTTTAGCATTGCAGCATCAGAGTGGCTTTTACAAAGATTAGAAAATCTAAAAGCTAAATAATGTTCCCTAAAGTATCAACTTCATTTGATAAAATACCTACAGAACATTCTTCAATTCAGAAGATTTAAATCAAACATTGGCAACAGTATCACCGTTTTGGACTACTGAAGTCAAGGAACAAAGTCTGATAATCGGGGGACAAAAAAAACGTCAGTGATCGCAACAAGCATGAGACAAACCAGAACGTCACATTTTGTCATCACATTGGCCTTCCCCCCCGTCAGGAGTTTGGGTTTAACCCCAACTGACGGTGGAAACAGTCCCCTGATACGCCGGCCCATGAAATAGCGCTCAGTTGAAATGAAGCATTACATGAAAAGCCCGAACTGGTGATAGGGTTGAGTCACTATAAAAATCTCTCATGCAAAGAAGGAGGCTCTAATCCCCCCTTCCTGACACACACACACTCACAGCTGCAGACTAAAACCGTTGGTCCTTTTCCTACAACCCCGTCAGCCTCTCTGTTTTTTTTTTAAAAACTTTGTATCGTTGGATTTTCAAATAGAGAAACGCACGGAGCAAATCCAAATCCCTGTTGGGTTTGTTTAACTTGCTCTCTGGGTGACTTGGCGTGCCCTCGGGGGGGGTGCCTGCGCTCCCCACGCCGCTCCAGATGTCACCAGGCGACAGGTGGACGCGTTTGGACAACGGCGGCTTTCTCCGTTCCCATCTCTCACATGAACACAGCTGCAGGCGGTTCGGGACTCCAACATTCGGTCACACGCGAACAAGTGTATATTCAATCACCAGAAACAGCTGGGTCACCTGGGTGTGCCGTGGTCACAAAGAGACTTTTAGTTTTTGGGTGGGGAAATAAACGGGTAGGTGAGGGCCCGGCCAGATGGAACGGATTAGCTCCCAGTTTTAGAGCCTGAGCGGAAATCCCACACCTCACTGGTTCTGTTGCTACTGTTTCCTGAAAGGCCGCGCAGCGTGACCCGGGCGATGACTACTGATTGACACTCTCCCGTCCCACAATAAAGGTTTATTGGTCCCCCTTTATCTTAGCCAGTTTTTTTTAAGGGTGATGCCGATTTGCACGACAGAAGAGAAATCCAAGGGAAAGCCGCTCCGGGCTTTGGACTTTCACTTTTGGCAAGCGTGTGTGGTTCCATTCATAAGTACCCTGTTAACAGAAGCTCTTTTGGCGTACAATTTGTAGACATGCCGATAATTTAAAGATCTAAGTCAAACTTTTATCCTTTAAATGGCAGAAGATCAAACGCAGGTATTCAGTTCTCGAATTCTCTCCATAAGCGCTTATAACTGCTTAATAGTTTAAAACCCAGGAGGTAGAGGGCATGAATTGGGCTTAAAAGCCAGTTTTCCAATTTAAAAGTATCCTTTTTTGGAATCGACTTGGACAAGAAAATGTGCAGTTCAGATCCGCATCAGAGCAGGAATTGCTTGATCCTGTCATCTCTATTCCAAGTGTGTGATTTTGGTTGAGATTAGATGCATGTGTGCAGTGTCAGAGGCTGCAGGAAGGAGAGCTCGATGGAAATGAGGGAGAGCAACGAGGGATTCCAGAGACCTCCTGGCATTTAGGTGGAGCCGGGTCAAGAAGCAATTACCCCCCACGCTAAATCTTTGTTGACCCCACACACAATGGGACCCCCTTCATGCTTGGGGAAAATGAGGGGCGCACTTTGTGTGTGCTACTGAAGACTGTTGGCACTTTTATGAGTCTTTAACAAAACCCCATTTAGTGCCTTTTCTCTGGCATTTGTTCCATGGTTTAGGCTCGAGCTGCACATTATAATTAAATGAGCCGAGCAGATAGACTGAGCCTTTGAGGAGCAGATGAGCTGCTCAATGAAAACTAAAACTTCTGACAGGGTTTCATTTCCAACTTGTTTCTCTGCAGGCTAAAAGGAAGCTGGACCTGGAGGACCCTCTCTACCTGCCAGAGTTTCGCACACCTAAAGGGAAAGGCTGCGTTGCGGCAGGACTGCCAAGCCCACGAAGTGAGTCAGCTACAAGAAGCACATGCGGACACTAGCTTACTTGTATCAACAGTTGTTTTTTTTTTGTTTTTTTTGGACTGGTTTAGGTTATTGAAGAAAATAATTGATTTAAAACGTACTTAATGTTGTTAAATGTTTTTAAAAAGCTGAAAGCGGGAAATCGAAACCAAATTTTGAGTAGCCGTGTCACCGTCAGTGCATTTTTAAGTATTGCATCAGAAAGGCCGATGGAAATGGTAACATTTCCAATAACCTCCTCAGTTTTGCATGTTATGCTTCCATTTGTAAAATAGTTCACTGAAAATGGCACGGTCAACAGGAATGAGTTTGGAGGAAATGAAATGATCTGGTCACAGTGAAAATGTCATGTTTTTGTTTTTTTTGTCTTCCAGTTGCTAATTTTTGTTATTTATGGCTGCTTTCAGCTCCAAAGTCTCCCGGCGACCGGACGCGATACGACACCTCGTTGGGCCTGCTGACCAAGAAGTTCGTGGGACTGATCGCAGAATCTCCTGACGGAGTTCTGGACCTGAACTGGGCCACGGAAGTCCTGGAGGTCCAGAAGAGGCGGATCTATGACATCACCAATGTCTTAGAAGGGGTCCAGCTAATCCGGAAGAAGTCGAAGAACAACATCCAGTGGCTGTAAGTGCGAATGCAGACCTCATTTATTATTCGGTGCGAGAGTGTATTAGGGCTCTTGAACTCTTCCTCATTTTGTAATGTTATAACTGCAAAACAAATGAAGGGTGAAGGAGATGGAGGAAAATACAGACCGGACCCTGGAAGTCAATAAAACTCACAATAAATGGTGTTTTATTGTCATTCTGGATTTCCTAATTGACTTTTAGTCGTTTCACTTAACAAAGGATTTGCTAGCAGTTGATTTTAAAGCAGATCAGCCTGTTTATTGTTCCTGTTTTTTTTTTTTCTTCTCTGTGCTTTTAGGATGGGAAATGTTTTTGAAGGCGGCGTTTCTGGTGGAGAAAAGGCTTTTGCTCTGAGCAGAGAGTTGGGCGACCTGGAGAGAGCAGAGAGATCACTGGACGACCTTATTCAGTCCAGCACAAGTCAACTGAAAAAGCTCACAGAGTTCAAAGACAGCCAGAGATATCCTTTCCACAATGCTCCGCGGCTAGTCATATTTTTTCACATGTTTCCCCTCACAATGCACACGTCTGTCAGCCTTAACCCCCTGCCGCACTTTGGGTTACGTGACGTACCAGGACATCCGCTCCATCGGCAGTCTCCGAGACCAAACAGTCATCGCCGTTAAAGCTCCCGCTGAGACCAAGCTGGAGGTGCCAGATACCGCCGGGGTAAGACTGAATGTGTAAACGTCTAAGAACAAACTTTGTTTGCACGCTAGCTTAGCTTTTGGTTTCTGTCTCCCTGCAGCAGGGCTCGTTACAGATCTATTTAAAGAGCAGGAACGGTCCCATAGAAGTTTACCTGTGTCCCGACGAGGTGCTTGAAGATGCCAGCCCTGTTAAGAGTGGAGTCACCCCTAAAAAGGAAGAGCCGGAGCTACCGGCTATGACCCCAGCAGCTCCGCAAGGCCACACCGTCAAAGAGGAACCTGTTGACGGTCAGTCTGGGATCATTCCTGGTCCATTTAGACCAGAGGTCACTAATATGCGGACCCCGGTCCGGATCCGGACCGAAATGATGTGTCATGCGGACCCGAAACTGATACCGAAACAGCAATGACAGACTAAAATCTTGTTTAGCAATTTCCGGTTCACCAGCGCAGCATTTCCAGTCTTTACGGTAGTAGTCATGCATCCATGGAAACCAACCGACCAATTGCATGCCAGTTTTGGCTATACCACGTGATAACAGCGGGCCGGCAGTGTTGCCAGATTGGGCGCTTTTCATTTTTATTTTGAGGGTAAAAATTGCTGTGGAGATAATTTGGGCTGGTTTGAAGTCAGATTGGCGGTTTTTGAGTTAACTTATTAAAACACACGTCCACCCGTTAGTGGGTGATGTGGCGGTTTTTAGCAGATTTTTGGGCTTGAAAACTTCAACTCTATCTGGCAACACTGCGGGCCGGCGTCACTTGGCATCAGGACGGATGAAAGATTTTGAAAGAGGTTATGTAGCAAAAGAGAAAAATAGAGAGAAATAAAGAGACACAGCAAAAGATACAGACGAGCGAGACGGGAAAGGAAAAACTGATAGTTGAGACGGAGAAGGAGATAGAAACGGCGGAGATAAGAGAAATACAGGCAGGCTGAGGCAGAGGAAAGGACGGGGAGGACAGATCGCTGAAACAGAGGAAGGCATAAATAGACACAAGTAAAAAGGAACAAATGCCGGCGTCTAAAAAACGAAAAGTGGACAGTGAGAATCAAGCATTTAATCCGGAATGGACCGAGTCTGTTTATTCTTCCAATTGGCAGCACAAAACCAGCATGTCTGGTTTGTTCAGAATCTTATTAAAAGTGGAAATGTGAAACGTCACTATGAGACAAAACATAAACATTTTGTACAAACATACCCACTCAAATCCCAAATAAGGTTAGAAAAAATACGCAGTCTCAAAGCCCAATATGAGCAGTGGGCCAGGATCCTGAGCCACACATTCAGCGCTCAGCAGCGAGCTCATGCGTGTTCCCTCAGAGTAGCTTGGATTTTGGGTCAGCACAAAAAGCCCTTTACTGATGGAGAGGTGTTTAAAGAGTGCATGACAGCAGCTGCTCAAACACTTACTGAAGCAAAAGAACAAAAGGAACTTTGTGAGAAAATGCAGCTAATCCCCATGTCAGCATCAAATGCTACAAAGAAATGTGACATTTTGACTCAGGACGTGTTGTCCCAGCTGGACGAAGCCATGAAAAAGGCCCCATGTGTAAGCTTAGCAATGGATGAGTCCACTGACATGTGTGACATTTCTCAACTGTTTATGTTCGGTTTTATAACACAGACCAGAAAGCATTCTGTGAAGACCTGTTGGGTATCACACCTCTTCAGACCAGTACAACAGGAGAAGACATCTACCTGGCCATTAAGGAGATGATCATATATATATATATATATATATATATATATATATATACACAAACACATACACATTAAATAGTTTGACTTCCGGACCTTGGCAACATGTAATATTGTCGGAGTGGACCTCTCTAACTTTTATTTGAATACCCCTGATTTAGACCATCACAGAGGTGCTGATTGGACAAGACACTGACGTGAATTCGGACTGATTCAGACACAAGTGGACAGTTTTATGTGTGACTATTTACCGTAGAGCTTGAGTTCAGCGAATAATTAATCCCCCCCCCCCCCAAAAAAAAACACCTTAAAAACACGTCTAAAGCTGTCCTCAAACACATGCGGGAGCATCCACGGCTGTATTTGGTGGCAAAAACACAAACAAAATCATCTCCAGCTCCGTTAAAGATGTGCAAAAATGCTTAAAATAAACATAACTTTTATGGGAAGCAGTACTTTAAAAAAATAGGTAGTTTCATCCGTACATCTCAAAATGCTTTAGATGACAGACTGATTGAAACGCCACTGAGGAAACAGGATAATAAGCTTAAACATCAAGGGTACAGTCGATTTTACCATTTCATCTTCAGAGCCTACAATAACGAAAACTCAAATACAGACGTAAACCATGTTTGTGTCATGAACTCGGGACAATCCGGTGAGATAAAACAGTCTCTGCATGCTTTTAACCTGGGGAAATGCTAAAACGCATAAGTTACCACTGTTCTGTTGATAAAACGACGATTGTTTTAATCACAGTAATTTTGCCAAATGTGCTTCCGCTGTCAAACTTTCCACTAATAAAACATGAGGATTGAATTTAAGCATCTTTAGCATCTGTAGACGTGGCGGCAGCTTCAATACGTCCGTCTGAATCTACTGAAGCTGAAATAAGGCGACGAATCAGTGCTGGAGTAATTTTACTCTCCCTCTAGGTTTTCCTCATCATACACTACAGTGTTTCTTCATTCGATTTTCTTTGTCTCCGTCCCGCTCCAGCCACATCCTCGGCCACGTCCTCGGCGGCGACCTCTGCTCCCCCGCTGCTCGACGTGGAGGGACTTCTGGGTTTGCCTCCGAGTCTGCTTCAGATCACGGAGGACCAGCTGCCGGGCGTCTCGTTCAGTGCAGACCCCAACACTCCCTTCGTCAGCTTCTCTCCGCCTTTAGACCACAGCGACTACCTCTGGAGCCTGGAGGATAGCGAAGGGGTCTCGGATTTCTTCGACACCTACGACCTTGGAGATTTATTGAGAAGCTGAGGTTACAAAAATAAATAAAAGGGGTAAAGTGTGTGGGGGGGGGGGGGGGGGGGGGGGGGGTGTAAGGATTTATTGGAAAAAATGGGAAATATTTAAAGGGGTATTTACACTATGAAGCCATAGCTTATTGTTTTTGATTAAAAGTGTAAACCATTTGGACATAATGGCTTGGTTCTGCCTACATTAGGAACTTTAAAATGTAGGCTGGTAGAAACATTTTCAGGCTGTGCTTAGATTAGAAACTGTTAAATGAGGTGCTGATGTGTTGTTATGTGCATAACTATCTCTCTTGGTACTGTTTGTCGTGACCACCTCAGGATTTCTGATCTCCAAAGCCTAGATGAATTTGACCAGTAGGGGGCAATGTTGTATTATGTCAGCTTTAACTGGAGTGCAGCTTTGCAGGATGGAATCACTGGCTAAATGTTGAAGCTTCGGGGTGTTTGGATTCAGCCTTACTTTTGAGTGAGTCACAAAAAGCTGTGATGGAGTCCAGCCTCTCCTTTGCACATCCCTGTGAAATCTGTGCGGAGAGAGATCAGTCTGGTTTCAAAAAGGTGCTCTTGATGTTTCTGTCCCATCAGGTCCATGTTTAAAGTTTAGCTTTAAGACTCAAAGCTGTGTTTAATAATAGGAAATAATGGCCTACACTGGGAAGCAATCACTGACTGGTTTGGCAGCTTTGGTTCTAATCTGGCAGCTCTCCGATTAAAATCTTAACTGATTGCAAATATAATATTTAAAAAAAAAAAAAAAAAAGCAGTTCAAACCACTACTATATTTCTGAGGAAATAAATTTAACAGAATTTTTAAAAAGGCACCTGTGTTACAGGTGCAGCAACTTATTCCACTTTTTTGTCTGGAAATGTTCTGGAAATTTGAGTTTCATGTTGAAGTAAATGTTTTTGAGCTTTCCCTCTACATCCCAGAGATAAGCTACCAGTCCTGTCCTAACGAAACTTGAAGATTGTGTGTTTGCTAGTTTGGTAAATGGGTGCCAGTGTGTGTTTGAGTGTGAGTTTTTACGGAATAGAATAGAGAATGTAATTTTGAAATTTGGTAGAGTTATTTTTTTCCAATGAGCATTATTTTTTGGTATTTGTACATACATGCATTTGTATTTATACCATTTGTTTTCAAGATTTTTACTGTTTTTTTCTAAAGACTTGCAGCACTTAATATTTTATAATATTGTGTGTTCTGTATTGAAGTTATTGAATAAATAATTTGTTTACAGCTGTAGTGAGTTTATTTAAACGGAACCAGCCTCTGGAATTAGGTTTCCTTGCTGATTAAAGTAATTCATCTCAATAAATTAGAATGTCAGATACGTATTGGTCTTCTCTGATCAAATTTAAAAAAGAATTTCTCTCAAAAATAGTGTTAAGGTTGAAGATTTCACCTTAAGTGTTTATTCTCTTTGGCTAATGGTATTCCTAAGGGATAATTTTTAGTGTCTTTATTAATATTTTGACAGTAAGGATCTTGTCATTGACTATTTTAAATAATTTACTGATATAACTATTCTATACTTACACATAGATAAGTCACATGCTTCTCACATGCAACTGTTTGTAGCTTTTTATGGTTAGTTAAAGTACTGGAAGAAAGTGTTTATTTACCTCATTACATGTTTGCATAAATAACCAACCTGGCACTAAGAAAATTACATCAGACTTATCAAACCTATTATCCTTATTGATGTAATCATAACTTCAGAAACTGTCTTTTAAATTGACCTAACATTTAAGAAGCAAAAACTGAAAATGGTCAATTTCAGATTAAATAATTTAAGAGTAATTTAAGATTATTAAATCCGGAACACGCCTGGGTAACATCTCGTATTCGCTTCCATCTAAAGAACATTTATGTGCCGGAATATGCCTTCAATATGTAAACAAACAGGCTCAGGAAATGTTCATACTTATAGTATTTCAGCTTCCATTCACTACTCAATTATTGTATTTATTTAGATTTCATTCTAAGATTTTTTTCCCCTCTTAAACTGATTTAAATGTAAACACGTGGTTTATGTGATTAAGTGACCACATGCGACAGAATCGTCAAGTACATTTCCAGAATTTAACAGAGACTTTAAAAAGCATTAAATCTGGTGAAAAGGCAAATATGCTAAACCATGTTGAGAAACAGTGCAACTGTTTCGCCTGTAGAGGGCAGTCTTGTGTTGGCTAAAACTCCAGTGTAATTTAACTGAATTCACCCTTTCATCTGTACATTCTCTCTGCCTACTGCGTTTTAATCACCTCTTTGATATGGAAAGCCGTTTCATTCAAAATTAAATAAATATTTCATGCAATAAATTAATATTCCCATGAAAGAAAAATTATCTTAATATAATATATTTTTTTTATTTATAATTTTATTTATTTTTATTTTTCCACAATATTTATTCATTTATTTCCCAATGAAGGATTTTATTTATTTCTGATTTCCGCCCCACAGATAACACAGAAAGATAAGAAAATAATAAATAAAAGCTGCTGAAATAGTAAAGCTTCATTAAAAAATAAAATAAAACTCCATTATGAAATAAATAAATAAATAAAATCCCATATAAAACAGGTCTGTAAGATTTCCTTCTTTCACCTCAGGAATATAGCAAAAATTAGAAATATTCTCTCTAGGATAGATGCAGAAAAACTAGTCCATGCATATGTTACTTCAAGGCTGGACTATTGTAACTCTTTATTAGCAGGAAGTTCACAAAATGCCGTTAAAAGTCTTTAGTTGGTCGAAAACGCTGCAGCAAGAGAGCCCTCACTAATAAAGCTCCATTGTATATCAGAGATCTGATTACTTTTTGTCTCTAACAGAGCACTTCGCTCTCAGGTTTACTGGTGGTTCCTAGAATCTCTAAAAGCACAATGGGAGGCAGATCTTTCAGTTATCAGGCTCCTCTCCTGTGGAACCAGCTTCCAGCTTTAGTCCGTGAGGCAGACACCCTGTCTAGTTTCAAATCTAGGCTTAAAACCCTCCTGTTTGATAAAGTTTATAGTTAGGAAGAGGTAGAGAAGACAGCCTAATCCGGTTGGGGAGGAACTCAGTCTTGACAGACGGTTCTCCTTTGCTCTACCTTCTTCATGTCTCACTCTATAGGGTTAAGTTTTTCTATAGTTATGCTGCTATAGACTTAGACTGTTGGAGGACAATCTGATGACTTCTCTCTCTGCTACTTTCTTACTTTGCCCAATCTGCTTTAGTTACCATTTTTTCAAACTTGTTAACCTTTTGTTTTCTCTTAGTGTTCTTCTTTCCATAGTAACCACACCTGGTCTGGGGTTCTGTTAGCTGGGACGGCTTCTTGGATGAGAACATGGGCTGAGATGCTTCCAGTGCAGCTCTACAACTGCTGCTATAAACTCTTTTTTTTTCAGTATCCTGTGCATCTATTTTTTACAGGGATTGCTGTAAAGTCAACGACAACACAAGCCATTGCTTCGGTCTGCTGATTCCAGAGGAGTGAATGCTCAAGTCAATGACTCGATGCAATCTGCTGGCGTTCCTTTCCGTATTTTAAACTGTGTTTTCAAAGGTTCAAATCCTAACTGGTATATCCTATAAATCTGCTTATCCACGCATGCAGCAGGGAGGCGCTGTGGTGAAGGCCTGTTTTGACCTGGTCCCTAGTCCATCACAGGGCTTTAAAAGATTTAAAGAATGGTACAAAGTAAGATAAAGTCCTTAAAAAACATTCACAGGGTGAGTTTGTTACACTCTCACACAAACAATATATATGTTTATTTGAAATCTGCAATGAATCACTTGTTTCAAGGTGCTTGATTAAACCCTTGCGCTTCTCATTAGTCACTATCTGTATTTCAGATAATAGACTAAATATTTAGTAAAACATTTTCAAGGACTTCAGATTTCTCATTTTATGCTATAAAAATGTTATTAGTTGCCATTAGTTGTCTCACACTCATTTATTTGTCCAGCTTGAGTTTGCTAGAAAGAGGGGGTCTCTAAATGTAGGACTCATTGCCTTTAAAACATACCAAAGGAAGCATTTTTAGTAATGAAACAGAAAGACTTTGGCCACCAATGATGCTGACCTAACGAAAAGTGACATACCCAGCCTAGAAAGCAGAACTCTTTATAAACACATCCAGACATGTTGACATCATTGTCTCCGACGTGGCGGCTTTGGAAACTACGTCTGAAAAAAGGAACCAAACAATAGGAGGTCAGAGGTCAGTGGGCTATAATGAAAGTGTGCAAATGCATCATGGGAGAGAAACAATTTGCAAGAGAATAGGACCCTAGTTAGTAGATCTAAGTGTGTAGGTCTCTTCACTGTTTTCCCAAAATGTTTTAACAGTAATAATGTAATGGCAAATTTCAATGCCTTCTAAATGTATTTATTCTTTCTCAGATTTTGTCAGATTAGACACAAAGGCATTAATTCATTCTAAATGAATTTTATGTGGCAAGCTAGCATGATTTGAATACAATAAAAAAAAACATATCTAGAAACATAATTTTTACTCATTTATCTATGCAAAAACCAAACCCGCTCAGTCAGACTGGATGAAATATGTCTGTATACATTAATTGTCAAGTCTTATAAAATATAAGCCACCACATTAGTGTACATTTGCTTCACTACCGTTGCTCTCTGAATATTCTGCATGCACAGCAAAACAGTGCGGTTCTCCCTCGCGTGTCTTCATGTACAGCATAACGTTTATGGGTCCTTGGAGGTTTTGAAGAAACAATAAACACTTTTTCTGCACGCGGACACTCAGCCATAGCAGTTCTCTTTGGTTTCTGCTAGTTTGAACCAAACTTAGGTCCGTTAACACATGCTGCCCACAGCACCTCCCGTGTTTAACAAGAAGCAGTGAACTGAAGTGTCAGTCGTTGCACACAGACACAGTGGTGTGGTTTATATGCTCCTCCAAGACCCGAGCAGCTCACCCCTGTTAGTTCTCACCTTGACGAACCATGGCCGACTAAAAACAAGAGCAATCACTCTTTGTGGTCCTCCAACAAAAACTCGGGTTTTAAAGGCTTTGGCTGAGTGGCACAGACAGCTATGAGGTTCATAATTATTCAAATGCCTGTAAAATTTAGTTTCACTTGTTTTTGTTTCAACCAAGTTGTTGGTTTCTGAATGAAACAAAATCCATATTTAAAAAAGACAATACGTTTCCTACTTAAATGTCAAAAAAATGAGATCTCAATCATTATTTTTTGACATGATCAGTGAAAAGCTGTTTGTCATTGAAGATATCGAACCTTCTTTATAATTTGTGAGCAACTTGTTTACGTATATTAATAGGAATTTTTATGGTTTCCCGTTGGTCATAAGCTTTGAGTCTGTAGTTGGAAGGCCTTTTTGCTATCCCCCTAATCACTATACCTTTACAAATGTCATGCAAGTGTTTGTGTTTGGATTTACTCCGCTGCTCCTTTCTTGACTCGCACAGTACCTGGTTTTCTACGTACAAATAGCCTGCATTAATCTAAATGCAATTTTTCCTTCGAGCTCAGTTTAACAGAACTGATTTCTCAGGGTTGATTTGTGTAAAGCCAGACGTCATTGAGACGTGGTGAAATGTGTCTGTCAAGAAAAGTTTGCATGAATCACAAAACAAGTTTTCCGAGTTTTGAAAAGTGTTGTTCTCATACCAGATGAGGTAACAGACAGTATTTTAACTGCTTTCTTAGTGAGGGTGGAGTTTTATGTTCAGGTATGTTTACCTGCTGATGAATTAGGACATATGTTATGTAGCCAGGGCTGGATCTAAGTCACATGGGGCCTTACCGTAATTAAAACATGGTTTATAGGTTCCTAATAAGAACATTAACCCCACTAACACTATTTCAGTATAGTTATGGTGGATTCTTGGAAAAGGCATCGTGTTTAATTGGTCAAGCTCGATGCTAATTGGTTGTTATTTTCAGAGATTTGTTTTTCAACTGGCTGAAAATTTAACTCTGCACTCAAACAATTGGTAACACGACAATCAAACTATGAAAAAGATTCTTTGCACTTCTACAAACTAAACTTGCCAATGGCGTTAAATCCTACGTATAAAAGTTAAACAAATAAAAATACATGTTAATTTGTCTATGCTGAAGTGATTAAACTTATTTCAATAGTGCTCTAATTCTCAATAAGCAAATGTTAAAACTCTAGAAATATGGTCTGTGTTTAAATTCAAGAATTTTTTTGGAGGGGGACCCAAAGATCAGGGGGTTTTAAGAAGTTGCTTGAAGGGATGATGTTCATTTGTTTACTGAGAAAATAGTAAATTTACAAGGCAGACGTTAAAAGGCTCTGAATCGGACCGCGTGTTGTGGTTTATCCACTTCCTTGTAACAATAATAAATGCTCTAGTTGAACAATTAATCCACTCTCTTTCCATTTTCCTGCCGCTCTCCCCCCATTTTCAGTAATATGTGCAGACCGGGCGAGGGGGGTGTGTTATGGTAAACCAGGGCCTCTTTCCTTGACAAGGATTGTAAATTGATAACAGCACTTGTGGAGCTGAGTCAACAACCTTCTGAGCTGGAGTGGAAGGCAGTGCTGCTCCTCTGGGCTGCTGGGAAGCATAAAGCACAGACATCCTAGCAGCTGTAGTCCTTCCTTGAAAGATGTTTGAGATGTTTGAAAAAAGAGAGAAGCTGAGAGCTACAAGAAGACCAAACGCTGCAGATAAATTGATGATTTATTAGCCGCTAATGAGAGTGAGGACTAAAAGGTTAGTGTAAGCACTATTAAAGAAGAGTTTGTTGATGTTGGGAATAACAGTGTGAGTTAAACAAGGGGTGTTAAGAGAGGCAAGGGTGTTGACAATAAGGTGAAAGCATAAAATGAGTCACTCAAAGTTGTGAATGCAGCGATCACAGCTTGTTTTTTTCTCCCATGTGATTCACCTTTCCAGGCCAAACTCCATCTTGTCACAAAAAAAAAGAGAAGATAATTTTCTTGACATTTACGTTGCCTCGAAAGCGAATGGATTTACTTCATTCATAGTCTGAGCGGACCAATTTGCACAAGTTCACAATGGGCTCTAGGCTGAAAAGCTGGCAAACACACAAAGACATAGCTTCTTCACATGGGGCCACCGTGGAGATGAAGGAGCGTTTTGTCGGGACGCTGCGAGCCCCAGCATGTGCGCATGCATCAATGGAAATGTAGACGCAAACATTTAGCGCTCACATCACAGCACCCATAAACGCCATCGGTCCAACATGATTCAATCGAACCCGTCCATTTGTCTTTGAATAAATATGCGAACACACGGATGGTGCAAAGTGGGTCAACAGATCTGTGCACGCTGCTGTTTATTGCATGCCCTCACTTCTATAACTGAGCAGGCCTTTTTTTTATAATGATTGATAGTTTAAAGAGGAAGTTTTACTTTGCAGGCTTTACTCTACCAGCTAATCTGCTCTACCTAAACCAGGGATGGAAATGAGACTGCTGGGTTTTGTTTTTGAGGGGGGGGGGTTGCTCCCAGGTGGACTTTTGAGCAATTCCAAAGAAAATTATTTAAAAAAGCTTTTGGACATCCTCAGTTTTATGATGTGTTTCTTTGTGCAAGATTGTTAGTTATAAAAAAATAAATAAGCTGCTTTAAACTCTTCCACTTTTTTCTTCCTGACCTGTATTGTGTGTGATTTGTTCTTCATTGTTGTGCTTTTGGCTCTCTAACAAACAAAATGGTGCCTTTATACTCTTATTGCAGACAGCTGCGCTCTGTTTCTAACGTTTTTTTTTTGTTTGTTTCTAAAATATTTGCAAAACCATGTATCATTTTCCTGTCTATTTACAACTGTGCAATGCTTTGCATTGGTCGAAACACAGAGGTAGAGCCTTTACGTTTGTGGTCATAATGTAACAAAATGTGATGAATTTCATAGATTTTCATAGAATATGCAAGACACCTATTTTGTAATTGAGAAACAGCTCAATAGAACAAAGACAACAAAGAAAAGCGTTGTTTTCATACATTAATACAGTTCAAAACTCTTATTCCTCCACCTCTGCAACAGTTTAGGTTGGGGACAAAAAGTAAGTCATGCAGGCTTTTTTTTTTAGACCATCCACATATACTTTAAAGTCTGTTGTACCACTGCTCCCCCTGAGGCAAAGTTCACTGATACTCCTCCTTTCTTAGAGCTGACAGGCTTGACAATACCAGGCATGCAGGACTTGTATCACATATTCTTGCTGTTTTTTTTAACATCTCTCTTTTTTATTCTCTGGTTGTTTTCTGAATATTCCAGGAAATGTCAGTGCAGGGGAGGGAGGGACGGTAGCAACCCTTCCTTTAATGAAAAGCGCCTCCTTTGTGAGGGACGAATAATGAACTTTAGAGTCTTAGCCACGATAGTAAGCATGTCCAGAGCTCTGCATGGAAACCTACATTCAGCCAAGTTTGTATTTCATGCAACTTAAATTAAAAGAGAACTAACTGTTAAGTATAAGCAAGAACCTTAATGCCAGGATTATTCACTTCACTCTGACATTCCCTGAGTCCATTCATTTAAATTCCTCCGGTTCACATCACATAAGCTCCTCTTATCCATGGCGACCGCATAGAAATGTGAGGTATATATGAAAGGGCCAACCCTGAGCTCAGATGCAACCCTACAATTTTCTCTTTCCAGCGTGCCAGAAAGGTTTCCACCACGTGACTCCGCGCAGATCCCTCCCTTCCCCAGTGCGCAGAGGATCTCCAGGCGAACGGACCTGCCGCGCGTACCCGACGCTCTGCTCTGCCTTCAGTTGGCTTTCCAGACTAGAAACGGTTCTTTTAGGGAGTAATCACTCGTGGCGGGTTTCTGTTTCAACACCAGAGAAGCGAATCAACTCCACGTCTGTTTCAAATGGGAGTTACATGCGCGCGTAAAACCTTGGAACACTTTTTGGCTCGTTGAACTTCGGAGACTTCTTTTCTTCCTCTTTTTTTTTTTTTTTTTATTACCAGAAACATGCCGGAGAGAATAAGTATTTCGGATTTCGTCGAGCTGACCAACGAGGATTTGTCTTCCCCCGGGAGCTCCAGCTTCCAGTCCAAGATGAGCGACTGCAGGAGCACCGTTTCAGCCGTGGAAGAGGTGAGAACAATGGTGAGGTGGGGGGCGGTGCGCCTCCGGGTTGACTTTGTACCTGTTGAGGTTTTTAAGCAGTCAAGCTGCACATTATGGGCTACAAACACACATTTTAAAGGACCTTTAAGATTCACACCCACTTCACATTTTGGACAGTTTTACCTGTAATTAATAGATGCAAAAGAAACAAATAAGAGATTTATTTCAGAGGTAAAGCAGTGGCGTCACCATAAAGGGGCCAACAGGGCTTATAGGTTTACTGCCCCTCTTTGCATCCGATTTTATATAATAAATAATGTATGTGTTGTTGCATATACCTGATGTCATTTTTTCGTGAGGACACTTAAATGTCCTTGAAGCCTTTAGGTTTCGGCTCTGCCATTTTGTAAAATCCATCCCGGTAATGAACTATAGTCAGAAAACATCTACAGTATAACGTCTGCTAACTGTCATTGTACTTCTTAACACCACAGAGACTTGGGCTAATGAGACCCGTTTCTGTCCAAGTTCCCCTCGCGCAGGAAAAAAGCAACACCAGTGGTAAACAAGCCATGTAAACTTGAGTCTCCTAATTAGTTTCAGGTACAAGCATCAACGTCTCAGCTGAACCTCTTCTGTCAGTTTACAGCCTTGGAGAGGAACTCAATTTACAGTTTTAATCTTGTGACAGTGCTGCACGTACTTTATTTCAGGACAAAATACCTAAACTACCACTGCACTGTGGTTTAGGTTGCTTGATGCTCGGAGCTGCACGTCAGTCTGCAGCTTTGGGTTTTTTTGTTTTTGTTTTTGTTTTTTTACCCAGCTGATACTCTGCACCGGTGTAAAGTCCATCACCGGACAACATAAGACAGCTATCCACACATATATACATAAAGGCAATTCACAGAGAACAGTTAATTGTAATGACAGTGAGAAGGAGCCTGTAAACCCTGAGAGAACCCTCACAAGCATGTTGAGAACAGGATAACTCCATGCAAAAAGACTCCAGGCAGGGATTTGAACCCAGGGCCATTTTAACTGGAAAGCCCCTGTGCACCATACAGTTATGTTTATTTAAAATTAACAATATTTCTAAGACATATATGAGAGTGATATGAAAGAAACAAAGTTTTTTTTGTGAGTAACTGCGGCAGCCTTTATAGTCTCTCTCTTCTGATGTAAGCGTATTTGTAAAAGGTAGAAAAAAGATCTCTCTGTTTAGGGAGCTTGTTACGATGTTCTGATCCTTCTTTTTCAAGTATCCTTATAGCAGTTACTCCCTGGTGACTCCAGAACTCCAGAAATTGTTGTATGGGTTTAGAATAAACAACCCAGACTAAAGAGTAGTAGTTTTAGGTACTGGTACTCATTGCAAGGACTATTCAGCATCCTTTCCAATAAACTCTTTATAGAGATGAACAAAGTTTAACAATAGCCCTTTACTGGTGCATTAATAAGGCTACAGTTTAAGAGTCACCTGCTTATCAGAGTTTCAGTGTCAAGTCTTGCTTCTCGCTGCTTTAAATATTTTGAAACATCAAGTTTGTCTTTCTAGTAAGAACTAGACAGTTTTTACTTGATAGTTCAATAACTCAATAACTTTTAAAAACATTTATTAAGTTTGAGGAATATCAACAGAGCATGCGTTAATGACTAAATGAGGATACATTTTCAATTTAAAAACTTGCTTTATGAATAATGACATCAATAAATTCAGCAGACCTTTAGGTTAAGCCTTTTATTCAGATTAGGACACGAATAGAGGCTACATGTCACTAAAGTTTCACTTGTTGTTTCTGTGGTTTTCAGTATATAATGTTCGGAAACGTGCCGCTGAAGGACAGTTTGTGGCTGCTTTTCTGTTTGAACTGCAGTTTTGGCTCCAGGCTTATTTGAGTTCTGTATGTGCTGTTCTGTTTGCTTGAAATGTTTCCTCCCAACGCTCCTCAGGCAAAGGAGGAAACGGGGAGAGACGCTGCCATGAACTCTGACAGAAAATAAATAATCTTGGTGTTCATACACACAAGCCCATTCTTTGTCATCTTGTGACAAAACATTACTGATCAGTTTTTCCCTGTAGCTCATTATGGGTTTAAAGTGCCATCGTTTAGAATCAAACCTCGTTTGCTTATTGTAAATAGTGGATTTCTAAATTGCGTTGAAAATCATGGCCTCATGTTAAACAGCTGCAAAACGCTCCTAGACTTTAAGACAATGCATGCAGTGCCTCACATTTCTAATGGAGGATGCGTGAGGATTCAAGATGGTATGGGATCTAAAACCATAACATTTAAGCAAAGCTGCAGAGAAGAGAATCCAATTTTAAGCAGCTGTCTGATGCACTATGCTTGGTTTTAGGTTCCTTGTGATATGGACATGACATATTGGAAAATACATAACAGAAATAGCTCTGTGGGGAAAGTCATGCTGGAATCCTACACATGTGCACGCAGTCAGACAGACAGATGTAGGAGTGACACAGTTTTTATAGATGTATATGGGTATCATGTTTAGTCTGCCCAAGAAGAAGAGGTTTGGTTAATGACAAGGGTTAATGTGTGGGCATGTTGGTGGTTTAGGGCAGAGACGCACACAATCAGGCTGCTACTTATCTGTCCTGATTAGAGGCAAAGACTCTGGGAGATCATAGCAAGGAACTGGGTTTTTTTTTAATAGAAGAAAGGATCTATAAACGGTCTCCAAAGTTTGTACCTTTAATTTAACCTCTGAGATTGAGTTCTGCATGAAGTGTAGTAAACACAGCAGACTTTGTAGCTTTTTAGAGCTAAATCACATGAGACTGGCCTAGCTCCTTATCTGTTGCAGAAATGACTGGGTTTCTGGTTAGCTTGACTTTTATGATGCGTTGCCGGTGTAAGTAGAAAATGCAACAGTCATCGTAGGTCAACAAGTCGCATACTAAAATCTATAAAGCAATTTGTACTCAATGCACGAACTAACAACACTTTCATTCACTTTTCTGAGTTGAATGAGGTCATATAAAGGTTGGAGACCCACTTAACCATTTTATTCGGTGCATCTTTCTGGTATAGGGCTAAAGTCTCTCACGAAAAAGCGTTAAATAGCTGAGAAAATACCTCATTTATCTTTCATTACACTGCTACCTGATTTTTAATGTTAGATTCAGATCGCAACATGTAAGTTATGCATCTCTACATGTGACAGATTTACTAGGCAGCGTTTTGTAGTATTTGAGTCTGTGTCAATTTCCCATCATTAGCTGTCAAAACTGGTAAACATTGGGCTCTTCTGCTGCTGTAGCAGATCTTCGAGGTCTACTGTTTGAATGTGATAATTTGCATTCTGCAACCGTTGGATGTAATGAGAGGCCATTTGAGCCTGATCTGAGACTTTCTGTCACATTAAATCTGTCAGTCAGACTGATGCCTTTTTTATTAACCTAAACAGACACAAACAGTTGTGCTTTCAACACATGAGATCAGCAGTTTATGAAATGCTCAGCTCAGCCAGTTTGGCACCAACACTCAGGTTAAAAGTGAGTTAAATCCCCTAATTGTGTGTGCTGTGGTTAGTTTGAACTTCAGCAACTCGTCTTTACTTTGTTTAAATGGAGACATATAGAGAGATGCTGCAATGTGATTGCCTGATCAGTTAGTTCTGTTACCAAGTGATTCAACAGATGCTCTTTAGAATATGTCTGGTGAATAGACAGAACTCATATCAGGTGGCAGCTTTTACTTACACACTTTTACATTCCCTGACTGTTGCTTTCCATAAATACACCCAACATTCAACCTTTCTTGTGGGGCTGAATAAATCAACACCCAGGGAGAGTTCTCAACTGGGAGGGGCAGGACTGGGGAAACAACAACATGCAAGAAGACATAGTCTTGGTCAAATATGAATGACTGTCTCCTTAGAGCTATTTGCGGTGCCACTAGGGTGGAGTTCCAACTCTGTAGCTTACTGCAACAAGTGGCCTGTGTGTGGATACTAAACAGAATAAATAAGTTCAACCCTGGTGGTTTGAACAAGGTTTACTCCTCATAAAGTGCGGAGCCAGGTAGCAACCTGCCTCTGGTCTGCATCCAAGTATGGCCCAAACCTGAAACGTTGCAGGTGACACAACTTCACTTACATCATGTGGAGTGGTGCATGGCAAGCCAAGACACTTTTCTGGATAAAAACCTGTTTACCTTAGTCACACACCTCGAGACTTTAATGCAGAACAATGATCAAATGATCTCCCCAACATCTTGGCTAGTCTTACGGTCGTTTACTTTCTGAGTATTTCAATGTCTTTTTTTCCCCCTGTGTGTTTGTCTATTACAGTGCCTGGAGACGGACAATTCAACTCTGCAGAGGATGAAGAAAACGATTAAGGCCATCCACACGTCTGGACTCTGTAAGCACCTAAACAGTTAACCCACTTTTGTGGGCTCTACTTCTGTTGTTGACATTGACAAAAAGGTTTTCCTGCTTGCACTAACAGCTCCGCTGGTGTCTAGGGGAAGTTGGACTTTAACCTTTAGCCATTATTTAACCATTATATCTGAAGCAATGAGCCCCTGCTTCAGAAATAGTTGTATTGCTTATGATTAACTTAATCTTACATAGATGTAGTTTCCCCTCAGATTTGTGTGACTTCCTGGGGTTTGCCCTTTAAGATTTGAGTCATGACTTTCACTCACACAAAGACTTGATACTTGTCTGGGGCCTGGCTCTCAGAACCTGCAACTCTGCCTTGAACTTGTCTTGGCCTTGTCATTCAAAGACACACAAGCTGACTTTGACCTGCCCCTCAAATACTGACTGGGACCAACGCTTCAGTGAGGTGCAACTTGAATTTCACTTGTCTCTCAAAACCTGAGACTTGAACTAGACTTCCTCCTCAAGGACTTGAGACAATTTTTACTTGCTCCCCAAAGACCTGAAAGAGACTTCACACCTGACTTGGGCATGGAAAAACACAACTTGTCAACATCTCTGGCCAACTTAAACTTGCACATCACATATTTAAGGCATGGCTGTGTCTTGCGGCTGGAACAGTTGTTCTTGTACTTCTTGTAGTTGCCCCATAAAGACTTGAGACTTGAGTTGGGCTTAAAATAAAAACAAGAAAAATGTTCTAAAAACTCTTATTACCAGTTGCTTTACAGGTGTGAATTTACTTTTAAGAAAAACTAAAGCAGTAATGCCTTTCTTGTGATATTTTAGGTTTTCGTACGTGTTTGGTTAACACTGCTGCATGTTTCCACGGAGAAAAAGAATTTCCACAGATAGAACTGTGGTTCAGTTCAGGCACCGCAGATACCTGCAGTGGTCTGTTAAGGAAACACAGCAGCTTATTGTGTTTTACTCTCTAATGCGTGCAGATAGGGTGAAGACTGTATTGCTAAATGGTTAAAAAGTCTGTGGATTGTTAAATCGGGTTAAGACCTAGGCTCTGTTTTTATAAAGAACACAGACAAACATCTTTAAGATACTAAATTTGGGTTCTGTTAGTAGCTCTCTATCACAAAAACAGCATGAGAAAGTTTACCAATTTTTTTTCTGAACCTAAACGTGTAACTTGCACTGGCTTAAAACGGCTGTATTTAAACCAGACACCAGATTTTTATACATGTAGTCTTTTAAACTCAGTGATGGGATTTTCCAAATTGGGAGGTAATTTCAACTTTTACTCATTGTGTTGCATGTTGTAATGCATGTCTGACAAACCATCTAACCGCTTTTGCTACTACGCTCACCAACTGTGTTGTGTAATGCCCACTGTTGATGATGCACGGTTGCCTCCCCAAGCTGGTGGAAACAGGTGTTGGCTCTTAAGTCCTAAGGCACCCAAACCAAACCAGTTAGAGAATGATGGTTGTAGAACTTATTTAGGTAGAGACATATTATTAGTATTAATAAATAAGCTGCAATTTGCAGCTAGAAGGAGTCTTCTCACCTTGGTAAATCAGTCTCATTCAAGCAATGCACCTTATTGCCAAATTATTGTTAAAAACGAAGACTTGTAATTTTGTAAATGTACAAAATTATTACTCAACTAAAGCACTTTTTCCTGAAGAAGTGCCTGTTTAGTAGCCAGTCTCTTTTGTTGCTAGATAAACAGCCTGGTGGTTTAGGGAACGTCGGCATATTTCATGTTTGATCCCTAAATAGTGTCAAAGAGCTGAGGTGGGAGTTCTTTAGATGATATATATTAAATAAAGGCAGTGCGGTTTAGAGATTTCTTTGTTAAAGTAAATGGCATGTGTGGCTTTGGCAACAATCTGATGCCTGATTCTGCAACCTTGTAGCCCAGCAGGTCAAACTGTTCTCCCACTCAGAGTTCTCCTACAGATCTTAATCTGCGTATCGGCCAGGAATATTTCCGATGTGAGCATTTTCTAAAAAATGTTCAAAACAACTGAGTAACATCCTTCAAACAGTTTTTTTTGGGGTTGAATCTGCTTCTCATTTCGAGTGTTAGACTTTTCTTCTTTGCCAGAATCAGCCAGCTGCACTGAATTAGGCAACCCGATACAGTTAGCAGAGTTCCCGTACATGCAGAGAAAACGTCCATCATGACTTCCATCTTCTTCCTGTTTATCTTAGTAAAATAATATGGAGGAGTTCCTGTATTGTGATGATTGGAGACCAGTTAGACGATTATTTATTGCTTCTAAATAAATAGAAGTTGTACCCCCTCTTGTCCCCCGTGAGCAGGTCTGATGGTCTCATACCTTGACAGACATGTAAAAACACATGTTGTGAGGTACTTCTTCTTTTCTTAGTTTAAAAAGACTCTAAATACACGTTTTGTATTTGCCAAATTGGTGCGGTTTGAGACTCTGTGTGTGTGTGTTCCAGCAGAACAGTAAGACTATAGAGTTTCTCTAGTGATGTTTGGCTTTTAAAGGTCGCTGTAGAATCACCCTCATGCTTTCTGGTGACTCAGCTGTTTGCTGTACGAGAGATTTATGCATCTATTTGTAAAATCCCTGCTCTAAATGTCCCCCTTTTATAATTCTCTGTTGCTATGTTATGGTAAATGTTATTTTCCTTTCTATTTTTTGCATCAATTACAAAAAAGTGCCTTTTTTTTCAGACTCAGTTTAAATAAACTGCATCATCTGTCAGGGAGAACATCATGTCTCCTACTACAGAAGTGTTGATCTTACTGAATGGTTAAGGAACCGCCTAGACAAACAGTAAAAGAGAGAAACAGAAACGTGTTGCAAAAAAACCAAAAAATAGTGATTTTCACCAAATAAACAATTACTGATGGTATTATAATTGCGTTGCTGTGCCAAAAGGTGGAAGTGCACAAGCACATTTCAGAGTTCTGTGTTTCTTTTGGAGCAGGGAAAAGGAGAGCAAAGTGTGAACCTCCTTGTAGTTTGAGTTATTTTGAGGTTTTCTAATTGTTTTTTAATTGTGCCTTCATGCAATAGGCTGGAACAAACTGAAATTATATCGCAGAAAACTGGGACTTTGGTAAGAAGTCTCCTGGTTAGAGTGATCAAGCTGCTGCCAATGTTTCCTTTTTGGAAACAGTTTAGGCAGGCATATTGGCATAACTAAAAAGAAATTGGCAAAATATCTGTTATATGGGTCTAAAAATAAAAAAAACGAAGGAAAAGTTGTTAACATCAACTTTTGTTGAAGCCTATGACGTGTGACAGGGCCATATAATTTTAATGATTTGTTCTATTAGCGCTTCCATTTAGTGCAACAGTTAATAGCCGTATGATTTATATAGGGATCAAACCGGCATACTCCACAGCGTTTTTTGGATGTACTCTCATAACAACCCTGCTGATTCTTATTAGGTAGTTTATGAAGTTAATGCTCATCTGTAAATTTCTTTCAGGGTTTAATGCTGAAGGGGTTTTCACACCGTTTCATTGTGCAAACGCTGTGGAAAGATCACAAGTGTATTGGTTAAAACGCTGAACTTTAATGCTGACTGAAGCTTTATTTTTTCCTCTTTCTGTCTCTCATATAACACAGAAAATTGTGACGGCATGTAAACTTCCCTACGTCTCTCCATCGTTATCGTTGACGCAAAATAACATCTCTTAAAGGGACAGAGTTTTCATTTCTGCATTGAAAGTTACACCTTTAGTTCAGAAAACACCCCTGACTTTAAAACGGGAGAATGACCGGAACAAAATGATGGCGGCTTTCCATCCAATTTAAAAATATTATAGGAACTCTTTAATTATATTAATACATACATGCAGAATCAGTATAAATCTAATATTTAGACGCCTTTGAAGCCTTTCTGACATATTGACTATAGAGAACATTCAATATTTGTTTTTTTAGAATAATGATGATGACTATTATTTACCTAACAAGATCTAATATATCTCATATAAATGTAGGCCAATAATTAGAAATGACAAACCTGTACACACGAATAAAAGTACTTTAACAGGGGTTCTTAACTTAAGGATGTTAAAGGGTATTATAAAACACCTATAAATGGACCTCTATGCCTGCTGGGAAAAACCACTTCCACTCTTTCCCACGTTTGTGCCGTTAAAACGACAACATACTGTATACGCGATAATCTGAGTTTACAGCCTAGATTTAAGTTTCCTCTGTCTGAATAAATCTTTATTCTCTGCTTGTCTGTGTCTCGTTTTTCAGCGCATGTGGAAAATAAAGAGCAGTATATTGAGGTGATGGAGAATTTGGGGAACAGCCACCTGACCCAGGACAACAACGAAATCTCCACAGGCTTCCTCAACTTGGCTGTTTTCACTAGAGAGGTCACATCCCTCTTCAAAAACCTGGTGAGAGAGGGGGGGTGCAAATGGGAACTTGAACCACAAAGATATATACAATAGGGTGTTTAACAAAGAAGACAAAACAAAGATGAAAAGAAGCTGCCAACCCCAATCATGGTGTAACCTGAACACAGATGGTGCTTGAAGAAAGGTTTGTTGTTTTCTTGCAGCTGCGTCTTTTAGGGAGTTTTGCTGCATCTTTTGACAGGGACTGTCCAGAAACTCTTCCTTAATAACCTCTGTGGTGTTTTGCAATTCATCCCAGACCTCTAAGTGTGAGTCAGCACCCCAACCCCCCAATATTTGGTAAGTTGGGGCCTCCCAGTGTGGACAATGCATTGCAGATGTTAAAAGTGGAACCAAATGACCAAAACTGGCTTCTTACGAAAGTGCACACTAATAACAGCAGATGTTGATCTTCCGTCATGTGTTGACTCTGTGTCAGCACTGAACGTGTTATCAATTTACTTACCCTTGTTCATAAAAACCAAACACGACTGTCCTTCTGGAGTCTGGGCTGCTGTGTCAATGAGGCAATGTTTGCTGTACACTCCGCTCCCGGAAGTGGTTGGAGAGTATTTATCTTTGGGAAGAGCAGTTCACCAGAAAAGCCACACAATCAGCAATGGTTAGCATAGCAGTGAGTCAAAAGAAGAATTGGATTTACTTCTTTGGCTGTAGTTGTTGTTAGCTGGGGTCGTGAACAGTGACTTTCAAAAGTGTCCACACCCCTCACAAAGTGCCCGGTCCAGCAATACTTTGTAAAATTTGTCCACGCATGTTGGGGGTCAAAGTATTCTTTACAAAGTATTCTCCTAACACTTATAATGTTAAAGATAACCTCAGCCTCCATTTTTAGCCTTACTGTAGAAATCTGTTTGGAGTCGAGCTTATTGCTGCTTGGAAATCCTCCTAAATACAATCAATTGACACAGAAAAACAAAAGAGAATAAAAGCAATCCCAGATCATGAACCAAAAACTCACTGCATGTGATGTTTGAAGCGATGTTGTTCTTGTGTTAAAGTAACCCTTTAAAATAGTGGACCAAAATATTCTACCTGGTTCAGACTTTGATGAATGTTTGAGAAAGTTTGGGGACATTTTTTTTACCCGAGCCTGAATGCTTTTTAAACAGTAAGAGCATCAATCTATGACTTTAGCTATAGCATGGAAATGTGCAATAGCTTGGAAAATCTTACCAGGACACAATATTTTCATTTTTAATTAACCCAATTCACTATTATAAATATCAGCTGTGAAGTGAGAAACTGAACTGTAAAACTGTAGAATCAGCCTAAAAGAAGGTTTGTGTGCCTCTGTGTTCCTCTGTCTATTTTTTCTTTCTTTTTATCAAACAAATGTGTTTTTCTCTTGAGTTGTTTCTGCTATTAAAGCTGGAAAATGTTTTGACATTATTCATTACGGTTTCATTTTTGGTTTTGACTATGAAGTGTCTTGTTTGGTAAACCGTTGCTGCTTTGGGAATTTTGTCCTCCTTCATTTATTGCCAAAATGATTTAGCCTCCCAATTTAATATCCGCCCACTCTTTACTGTTACCGAGCGCCTCACACGGCGCCTCAGATCTTTTCTTGCGGTGATTCACTAGTTCAAAATGAGTGCACTTCAGTGTTTTGGGGTTGTTCTTTCTCATTCCCAGAAATGCAGGCCGGTTGAGAAATACATTTAATATGTTGAATGAATTTTTTTGTGCATGTTTAGGTGTGTGTGTGTTTGTGTGTGTGCACGGTGGTGCAGAAAATGATTGTTGTCAAATGTGACGTTGTAAAGGAAGCTTAAACTCTCCGCTTATATTTTTCAGGTGCAAAACCTCAACAACATCATGGTGTTTCCTCTTGAAAATGTGCTGAAGTCTGAACTGCGTGACAGCAGATTAGTGAGTATTATGGGTAAAATTATGTGTGAAACTCACAAGACATGATATCGAGTTCACGAACAGAATCTGGGACAGGATTGTACTGTGCTTTGAGGAAAACTTAAAAATGATTCTACATTTTTATAGATTTTCCCACAAATTTGATGTCTTTCTTTTTCTGATTTCTTGAATCCGAGCGTTTTGAACAAATTGCAGCACATAATTACTACTGGAAACCCAAATTCGATTTCAGAAGATGACTGCCATAACTGGCTTATTCCTGTTGAGATAGAATTCACCTCAATTAGAGATATTTGATTGTTTTTTTTCTAATAAGAAGCCCTTTTACAACAAGATCCTGTTACGCCTTTTTGAGTATGAGTTATAAAAAATAACGTGATTATTGACAACCTCTATGGATTTTAAATACCACTTTAAATGGCTATTGCGATGCGAAGAATTATGTAATTTTATAGTTTAAAATCAACTGCAACCTCAGCATCATTTTCTTTACGAATTCCCTACATTTTCTGCAGCTTTTTTTTTGTTACACCAACCAAAGTGGTGCTTTGAAATTTTTTGTCTAAATTTGTCTAAATCACATTATTTTGGAGTTTTGTTTGTTGCAAGCCATAAATACCAAAATTATCCCAAATTAAATTTGATCGTTTGATGAGAAATAAATCTAAACAAGAGGATTTTTTTAAAATTGAAATGCTTTCCCTTTTCCACAAACTTCATGTCTGTACCACTGACTTGAATCTCTTAAGTTGACATGATAGAACGCCGGTTCCTTGTAGAAGCAGCAGGCTTTAGAGACGAATACATTTAAGTCCATTCACTGCAACCAAAAATGTAAATAGGGGCCTTTAGGGTAAAATTCCTTTTTTAAGAAAAATGTGCATGAAATGATTTTAAATAAAAGCCTCAGTCTGTGCTGGAGTCTCAGCTGATAAAAGAATCACAATCAGCTTTATTGTTCGAGATTGAGTGCACAAAAAAGGAATTTTACTTTGGCTTTACTGGTTCACAGCATGCAGACCGCAATCATACACAAATAAACATTAGATTGAATAAATAGTAAGCCAATATATACATGTACATATACAAATATGAATTATAATTTAAGAGGACCAATAATACTTTCCTAATCTAATCTTTTCTGTGAAGAATACGCTAACTTGAGTAAGACCTACCTATATTTGTGTTCTGCACTCAGGTGTCTCACTCAGTGTTTTGGTCCTCTTGGGTCACCATGCCAACAGACCGATGAGCAATAGCAGACGAATGTTTTCGTAAGCTCCACTCACGGCCTTGTCTTTGAACAGCTGATTCCATGACTGGACTTTGTTTCTGTGCGACTGTGGCGGATGGCAAACTGCCACCGAAATCCTGTTAGGCAAGACCGGTGCGCAGGTTAACGTAACAGACGCAATCACATCTCCGTTCTGTAACTGTTGTCCTCTCTTACAGGAGCTCAAGAAACACATGGAGAAGAGTTGGAAGGAGTATGACATAAAATTGTAATTACCCTCGTCTTCTTGTTCTAATGCTATTAGGTGCAAAACTCTAGATATTAACTCCTTAATGGGTTTCTTAAAAAAAAAAAAACATGTTGGGTTCTTTGGTGCATTATAGCAAAAGCTAATCTATCCAGTTGGGATTTGATGTGATGAGTAATAAAATGTTAGGGACAGATTTCCCATCACAGTTCAGTTAAATAAAGCCCAGACACATGTGTGATCTGACCCCCAAACAATCCTGCTAAGTGTTTTCTAATATCCCGGTAAGCTGTCTTTCCCCCAAAGCCTCTCACATGAGGAAGTTATAATGAGTTAGCCTTGAAATAACATACTTCAATATAATTACGCATTATCGTCTCTTCAGCAAATAGATTTCGAAACGTGATACCGGTGAATGAATAAGAACGTTCTTTATCTTTAATTCTGCTTCCTCCTTCCTGTTTTAGAGGGAAGCTGGAAAAGGAAAGGAAGGAGAAGGCGCGGCAGTTCGGGCTGATCGGGAGAGAAGGATACGACGGAGGGGAAGAGATGGAGAGGGATCGGAGGATTTTCCAGCTGCAGATGTGTGAGGTGAGATCCGGATCAGGGCCAGTTAAAATATTATAGCCCAGACTCCTTTGCTTACGTGAGGTAGGTTTTATTTATTTTACACCGGTGGTCCTCCTTGTGGAGTACATATTCCATCTGCCATCGACATTTCCCTCTACGTGACTTATGAGCAACTTTGTGTTGGCTTATCAGAGGAAATGTGTGGCTGTAAGGCAATAAAAAGTTCACAAGTTCCGGCCTGAATACTTTTTAAAGACACTGTAACACATGCTAAAAATGAACTGGCTGGTGTTTGCTGTCTGATATTCTGCTGATATTTTTCCTTTATATTTACTGAGATTTTTAAAAGGTTAATACCATTTCCAGCTCTCGGATGTTACCACTTCCTCTCTGCAGAGTGTTGTCATGGTTGTGACCTGGTTCACTGTACTTAACGTTCTGGAGGCGCATCGAATGTTTTAGTTTGTAGAACAATCAGGAATCTCAAAAGACGATTTCCTGCTGCATCTCCAGTTCTAATGAATCTAATACGATGTTTTTATTGAAAGTTTTGATGCTCTCAGTTCATGTGATTCTCTGCTGAGTACGTACACAAGTAGTAGCTCGTCCACAAGTGGCTGGGGAAAACCCTTGATGTATGTTATTTTGACGTGGAGTGGCTGTTAACCAAAGACGAGAGACGAGCAGTTGCCCTTGTTGAAACTCTCTCTGTCCTGCTCCCTCCCTGTTTGAACATCAGCCCGGAAAATTCAAAGAGACGGGTTTGAGTATAAACAGAAGAGAAAACAGGTCAGCGAGTTACGTCAGCTGCTTCAGGACAGACCTGCTTTATGATGCACAGAGTTTAGCCCTTCTTTCCAAACGGCTTTTCCGTTTCTCTGAAGTCTTTAGAGTTCACCGACCAACTAAAGGGTTGTAAAATGTAACCTTTAGAACGTCTTAATGATACTTTGGAAAGAACATCAGTGAGAACAAAAGGCACTGACAACCAGAACAGACCGGGCTGAAAAAACATGTCCTCAAGGAGCTCTCAGAATTAGTTTAATGATGCAGTTATGATTCAAAGTGTGTTTTTGTTTTCAGTATCTGTTGAAGATCCAGGAGCTGAAGGTACGTCAGGGACCTGATCTTCTGCAGAGCCTTATCAAATTCTTCCAGGCCCAGCTCAGGTCAGTCTACAGCATGTGTTGCAGTTTTTTTGGTGTCATTTTTATTTTTTTTATGTATATTTTTTTTACCAAGGTACTGAGCCTTGTTTTATTTATTTATTTATTTATTTTTTAACAGGTTGTGTTTTTTTGCTGAAAATTGATCTTTTTGGACTCTGATACCAACCGTGGCTCAACATGTCTTGCTTTCTGATTTCAGTTTTTTTCAGGACGGGCTGAAAGCTGCAGAGAATCTCAGTGCATTTATTGAGAAGCTTGCTACTTCTATTCACACGGTAAACAGAAACCACATTTGTCTGTCTGTCTGTCTTTTTATTTTCAGTCAGGAAAGCAGGACTCAGAAGTTTGAGGAAATCCCTCCTAACTTACATTTCGGAAATCTGGGGGACCTTGTACTCCTCATGATATCGGCCAAATATTATGATGCCCTATTTTTACATTGGAATGAGCTTCACAGTCATTCTGTTTACTGTCACACACCGATCAAACCTTATTAACCTCTATTAATTGACTTATAAGCAATATTTTCTGACCATTGTCACCTAAATAAGCTGCTTTTCCAGTTTTGATCACAATATGACAGCATATTTACACCCTGTTCAAATTTGTGTCATAATTTCTTATAATTACTAAAGAGGAATGAATACTGTTTTCTCATGTTTGACATTGGCTCAGTTAATACAATATAACATTGTGTCCTATATAGACTCTCTCCCAGCTGCTTTTTTAGACCAACATCACATGTGTTATATGTGAGGCCATAATCGGAATCGGAAGTATGAATTTTAGATGAAATAAAATCAAGGCCAAATATTGTTGTCTGCCACTCCACATGTATTGTACTAGTCCTTTATGTGAGATTAAAGGGGCGTGTCGATCCTTACATCCCTACGGTCTCTAAAGTCCTCAGCATGTTTAGGCCAGTTTTGTTTGCCACTAGATATGGGACTCCTTCTTTTAAGTTTTCTTATCCCACCTATGGTGAACAGTGGAATAAAGATAAAAAATAAAATATGATGTGAATTACAGTATTTTCTTTATTTTTTTAACAACCGTTTTTATGTAACATAGTAACACTTAGAATTGATGTCTCATGCCCAGCTAGTTTCTGTGGTTTTAAGTAAAACCCCAAAAATTACATTTAATGTGATTATGGCTCCAAAACAACAGACGCAGTTATGAAAGGTAGCTCTACATCTCCCAGGCTTATAAAGATGGAAGTAAGTAGACTGTTAAAAAGATATTAGCTTAACATCTGTCATTATAAATCCTCGAGGCAGTTTTTCATTGTTATACCTCTAGATCAGGTCACAACCGAATCATCTCTATTCTGTCCTGATTATCGCGAACTGATGTTATCCTACAACTCAACGTATACACATACCACACATACAGATGCTATCAAGCCCTGTTGTTAACCAGTCCCGAACATCCACTCACACACTCCCTCTGCACCTTTTTCCTTCAGTTGTAATGAGTCAACAGATCGGGATTTGTTTTCCTGAAATTCCAGAAAACCTTGATTTTATTACTTCGCTCCTGCTTAGCTTCCTTCTAACTCACCAACTTCCCAGTGGGCAACCACAGCCATACACATCGTCTGCCTGTTTCTCGTAGATGAAGCTGAAGGATTCCTTTATGTTCATATTTTACTTGGTCCGAAATCAGTTTCTTAAACCACTGATCGCTAAGTCCGCAAAAATGTAGCTCTGTCCTTCCCAGGCAAAGAATCATGCTCCGAGAAATGATACTGGGAGTTTTAGATGCTTTTCTAGTTCTTGTTGGTATAGAGCATTGACATGTTCAGACATGCCAGATCTCAGCCTCAAGAAGGAAGAAAAAAGATCAAATATGTATGATGGTTCCCAAGTAAATGCAAAACCAGTTTGTGCCGCATAGGACAATAATTCTCTTCTTTCTTAATACAACACAGTAATGTTTCAAACTCTGGTTTGTACAATGTCAGACCATTACTGACGTTCTGTTAGAGCTACTGGAACCTTTAGTAATAAAACACACGCTTCTCGTTTATTTTGCCTTTCCCCGGTTAAGTAAAACATGTTTTTTAATGTGTCATAGATGCGACTGGAGCAGGATGACGAGGTGAAAAAACTTCTTGAGCTGAGAGATTCTCTCAAGTTACTCCTGCAGGTCGAGGGCAAAGAGGTAAGCCAAGCTTTTCAGAAGCTCCAGTATTTTCTTTGAACAGAAATTCAAATTGTTCTGGATTTTACTTTAAGTTTCACGATGTGCCTTAGTGTTTTAATGGTGAATTAAGTGAATTTCCTAATCCATGCTTGTATCCTAGGAGTATCTAAACCGGAAGAACTCTGGCAACGGCTATAGTATCCACCAGCCACAAGGAAACAAGAAATACGGCACAGAGAAATCTGGCTTCCTCCAAAAGAAGAGCGACGGGTAACTAAACACACGACGGTCCAGGAATCAATATATTTTATACAGTTCTTGTCAGAAGTTAACATCCAGTTTTTCTTTCTTTCTTTTCTTTTTTTTGATTAAGATGAAATAATTTTGGGTTTGTACATTAAATGCAGCTTGTTGTGACCTGACACTGATCTGACACATTACCATGGTTAATAGGTTGGTTGGATGTGTGCTTGAAACATTGTGTGAGTGTTGAGAAAACCACGGGATCCTTCTAGGCTTAATATATTATAAACTAAACAATGCTGGCTCACCAGATACATCAAGAAGGATTGAAATCTATGAACATTATGACTCTGCTGCATGGTGGTGGTAGCATCAGGCTACGAACCTGTATATCTGCCACTTCTACTGGTAGGTTGTATAAAGAGGATGGATCATTAAAGACAGATGATCATCTCCAAATTCTTCCATTTCACCAAAAGTCAGCAGTTAGGGGGTTAAGGTTTTTGGCTGCCTAACCTTTCATCCGGGCTAGTTTTGAAGCGGCCTAGTTTTAAGCTCCTGTGAGGCCCCAACCTCACACTTATTTGAGAACTACAATAAAAAAAAACAGACTTTCTCAAAGAAACAAAGCAGTTTAAATTAACTGTCAAAGGGCATCCGGAGGGAATGATGTTGGAAGCTTACTGATAACTACACGTGTGGTTTCTTCACAAGCAACTGCTGAACAACTTAGAATAACTCAGTCCACAACATCGTACGACTAATGCATCTAGTCTAGTATTGATGGTGTTTCGTAATTAAAAAAACTATTAAAAAAAACTAATACATTTGCGTCTCATTTGGACAGTTTTGGGTGTTTGCAATGCCATATTTTTTAGGTCTGCATTTTAACTCATTAAACACAATTGTTGGAAATTAGCAAAAGAGATTTGAGGCAGTTAAAGAGGCCTAAACAGGGAAGGGCAAAGTCGGCCTTTGTCTGGCTCATCTGGTTTTCATTACTACGGGATGAAGAGTTGAGGAGGGGCCCCTCCTTTGGAGTTTATAGGCAAACTGGCAAGCTTAGTAGATCCAACTTGTGCATTATGCTCACACTCACACACACGTACTCACACACACACACATAGAAACAGAGTTGGGTTACAATGAGATAAGAAAGGGGATGTGTTTCAGTTGCATAAATGTCAGACCGGAGGAGAATAAAGCCTCCTCAGGCCAGTGACAGAAAACAAAAGGATGTTGAGGTCTTTTTTTTTTTAAACTGGGTTCAGTTAAGTAAATGAAAACAGGAATGAAATCTACATGTTTAGATCCACCCAAATCCCACTTAGTTGTGATGGTTTGATCACCGATGTGACGTCAGAATTTTGTTTTTCCCACTCTTGACTGTAGAATCAGGAAGGTTTGGCAGAGGCGGAAATGCGGAGTCAAATTTGGATACCTGACAATTTCCCACAGTACGGTGAGGATTTAAATCTTCAGATTTGTTCATTACTGTAAAAACCGTAACCCTAATTCTGTGAAGAGTGCTTCAACTGAGCCTGATAAAACCCTCTTTGCTTACAGATCAATCGACCGCCGGCAAAACTGAACCTCCTGACCTGTCAGGTGCGGCCCAACCCGGAGGACAGGAAGACCTTCGATTTGGTTACTCGTATGTTCATGTTCGCCTAATATGCATCCCAAAAACTCTATTCTGACTGAATTAGTTGTAATTGAGTTAACCATTTTATTTCATATGTTTTGTTTTTTTTGCAGATAACCGGACCTACCATTTTCAGGCAGACAACGAGCAGGAATGTCTCATGTAAGAGCTGAAATCTCTGTAGGCTACAGAGTACGAACATTCAATTCTTTCCTTGTCTTTTAACACCTTTTTACACAAGTTGTGACACGTGATGCCCCCCCCCCCCCCCCCTTTATGCAAAGCTTAGGCCTGTGTAGGAAGGATGTCTCACAGTTTTCACTGCGGAAAGAATTTTGCCCTAGACTGGATGAGTTAAAACAGGAAACTGCATCAATCAGTTTTGTGGGCCGATTTCTTTAAACTGCCCGAATTTCTATCAAGGATTTGAATATTTCTTGTCAGGACAGCCTGGCTGTGATTCCAAATTATGTTTAAAAGGGAAATATTACCTTTTTATACCTGGATAACTGAACCCTACTGCGTTCAAGTGGGGAGGCTCACAGCTGGTTCTGGGTGAGACGTCTTAAGGCATCTGACTGTGCTCTGATGTGGTTTTGGTTGGGGGTCTGCATTTGTCCCCTGCTTCTCCTTCATGAATGTGCTTGTCAACAGTTTATTTTTTATTTTTGTATGTGGAGTCAAAGAGAGATGGAAACGGTTTCTAGCAAAGAGGCTCTGAAGCTCACAAACTTGCAGATGTGATTCACAAGCTGAGCAAGTAAAAGTGATGCTGACCGATTACTAAACAACCGCAAGCACGTGCGGCACACATGCTGTAAAACGCCTGATGTTTTGGAGAAAGAGCTTCCCCACTGTCACTTGCTGGGTCTGTATGAAAAACTGGCCTTTCCTAATGGTTTGTGTTCATGTTTTGCCCTTAGCTGGGTGTCAGTGCTGCAGAATAGTAAAGAGCAGGCCCTGAACACTGCGCTGGGAGGAGATCAGCTCCATGTCCAGGACAGCGGCCTGCAGGAACTTTCCCAGTCCGTCATTGCGGATCTGCGCCACCTGCCAGGAAACGAGGCGTGTGCAGACTGCGGCGCCCCAGGTCGGCTGTGTTTTATTTATTAATATTAGTATAGTAAATTAATGTTCCGTAGAATGATTACACGTCGTTATATTTCGAGCATTCGTTATGCTGCTGCTTATTAGGCAGCAGTGTTTGATGTGTGACCCTGGGACGATCGATTCAAAAATTACGACAAATATAGTGTACCCAACTCTGGCTTTTGATGATTCTAATAAATGAATGTTTGCAAAATAAAAGCTTTTTTTATCTGTGACACCTTTTTAATACGACTTCACAGATTTCAATTAAAATATATTATACATGCACGATATATTGGCATTAACAGGCGATATTAGTAAATTTCCTACATATCACTTTTATTCTGCTGTGTGTAATTATTCAATGCAATATGAGTTAAATTTTTTTTTATTGAAACAAACTTCATGATGATGATCTAATCTTCTTATATTCACCTGTAACTTTACCCTAGTTATTTTTTTCTGTTTTGGATCAGAACCAACATGGCTTTCCACCAACCTGGGCATCCTTACCTGCATCGAATGCTCTGGCATCCACAGAGATTTAGGAGTTCATTACTCCAGGATTCAGTCGCTCACTCTGGACCTGCTTAGCACCTCAGAGCTAGTGGTACTTAAAGGAAGAATCCTTCCTTATGAATGTTCTTTATTGAAACATTGAACACCTGCCTTTTCCTGACATGCCTTTATTGCTCCGTTGTGTCTGTCGTGTGATTCCCTTCAGTTGGCTGTCAGCATCGGCAACACCAGGTTCAATGACATCATGGAAGCAGGTCTCCCCAATGATTGTGTCAAACTGATGCCCCAGAGCGACATGTGAGTTCCTGATCTATTTTTGTGAAAAAGTTTGTCCAATTTAATAAATGCCTCTTATTTATAAGGGTGTTTCCCCTCAACATAAAGGAATGCCAGGAAGGAGTACATTGTGGCAAAGTATGCAGAGCGTCGGTACGTCCTCCGCAGGGAAGAGTCGGATCCGGGTCGCCTGTACGATGCCGTGAGGAGCCGAGACCTGGTTTCGCTTCTGCAGCTCTACGCTGAGGGAACAGACCTGGGCAAACCGCTGACGCTCCCTGAAGGACAGGTGAGGAAAATCTACAAGCACAAAGCTTCCACAGTTCCTGAGACGGGTTCTGTAAAAGCGCCCATGCTTGTTAGAAAGCCAGGCTATGCACAAATGGTATGGAAGACCACAAAAGATTGTAAAACAGTGATGTTTTTAGAAAGTTTTACTTTTATCCCTCACAAAACACCGCAATGTCTTCCTTGTGTAGTAGTTACTAGTAAAGCTGTGAGTCAGTTTTTAAAAATCTTGAGTAGTTTGACAAATGCTTACCAACTCTTCTGGCTTCTAATCCTCGTTTTTCCTCTTTTATCAATTCATCTGTTATTTCCTCTGCCGCCCCCCCTCTGCTGCTTCATCTTCTTCTCCTTAATCACCCTCTAACCTTCTGTCAGGCGCTTCCTGACGGCTATAACAGCATGTGGAGTGTAACTTACTTTGTGTTTGTAAGAGGTTGTTTGTTTGTGTTGGTTGGCTCTTTTTATTGTTTCAGCTTTTGGGTCAAAGCTCATGTCTCACGAGAGCAAACGAGAAGGTCTTATTGAATTAGGGAGTCACTGTGCCCCCTCCTTTTGCTCTTCATGCAAACAAATGAAGCTGCAGGAGATTTTCCACTTTTTAACATCGAAATACAAGAGTTGCTCTACAATCAAGTTCAAATTTAAGCTTTTTTTTCTAAAATATTTGCAGGAAAAGGGTGCAGCTAAAGGTGGTTGTACAAAGCACTCTGTGCAAATGTACAGTTGTGGTCAAAAGTGGTCAATTTTTTTCATGGAGGCAGTTTTCATTGAGTGTAGGTTGATGTAGAGAAAAAACTAAAGTACACTTTAATTAATTCGTACATCAGAATAACGTCTTCGTGTCATTTAAGCGATCCTATTGTCAGATAAAGGGAAGGTCTAAAAAAGAAATAACAGATAATATCATCATCATTTTTGATGGATTCATTGCAGAATAGTTGGTTTTAAAAACAGTAATGCTAAATATAATTTTTTTTGTCTACATGATTAACGGTAAAATGTATCAGGTCATATAGAAATATAAACAGAGTTTTTTCCATCAGATGTGTCCCAGGGCTTAACCAGAGCTATAGGTAGACGCAGTACTTATCTGGTTCTGTAAATAACCACTTTGCTTTTTCACTACCAAGTCAAAGCCACCTCATTGTGAGCATGTCATCAAGTTACGTCCACCCTTGTATTTGTCTGGGTTTTTCTAAAGGATCATTGTGTGAGAAATTTTTTGTGTTCCAAACCAGTTTGGCTAAAAGCTGTGTCCCCGCGCGGCTCCATCTTTGTAAACAGATAACCTAACGATGGCACATTGATGGTCATGGATTATGTTGAAACTAACATAAGTAACAGTTTACAGTTAAACATGGTGATTATATCATTATTGATTGGCTGCAGGTCAACTTGAATCTGCCTGTAGCTCCTAATTTTAGTATACCTCTGTTGCAACAGTAAACTGGCCCTGCGTTAAACCAGTGTGCTGGGCCAGATATAGATCTTACTTTGCTGGAAAAAGAGGGAGAAGGCAACTTGTAAGCAGTAGAAACAGTCGAGCCCTACAACCGGTTTGGTTGAAAAGACCCCAAACATCATTGGATTTAGGAAGAGGTTTTTCCTCTAGTGCATAGTTGTTTAGGAATGGTGTAAAGCATGTGAGGAAGACTTTAAAATGTGGCTCTGGTGTCAAGAAGGGCGGCAAATATAAGACTGAATTTCAAATGTCAATGAGGGACTGAAATTCTGCATGAAGCTCCAGCACTGGGCATTAAAGGTGTTCTCCCTGATAGAATCTCCTTCAGAGCCTTTTAAAAAATGACAGAAGAAAATGTGAGCACAACAATGAGTGCTGTGTCATTCTGACAAAGAAGCATTGATACCATAATTTGTGGGTGGAATCCATAAGCTTTTTCTTTTTTTTAAGAATGTAGATTAAAAATGGTGCCATGAATAAAGTATAGAATCAAAACATCTATTGAGATCATTTTTTCATAATTATTCTACAGGATTGTTCACAAAGTGAAAGTAATTGCTAGAGATCAAGCGGTCGAATCTAGACATCTAGCAGTCAAATACTCAAATCATATCCAGGAATCTCCAGGAACTTATTTTGTTCCATCAAGAATGTTAGTTCTTAAAAAGTAAGATCAAAGAGTGAGAAGGTGATATTACAAGTTACTCTGTAAATAGCTTTAATATGCCTAAATTAGATTTTTTTCTTTTTTGTGGTAAACCAGAAGACGAACCGACGCTTCAGTCACAAAAATTTTGACCAGAGCGGTAATTTGTAAATTTGGGTCAGCAGTTGGCCTTACTTGCCCTCTACTTTCTCTTTTAGGGCATCAAAGAGACGGCGCTTCACCTCGCCGTGCGTCTGAAGGAGAGAAGCTCTCTGGCGCTGGTGGATTTCCTCTGTCAGAACAGGTCAGACGCATGCTAAAAAACTGTTCTGTGCTGCTTATGGAAACTGTAAAACCAACGAGATGGGAGTTTAACACCATCTCCGTGCTCCACATGTTCGTCGTGCAGCAACTGCCTGGAGAAGAAAACGACAGAGGGGAACACAGCTCTGCACTACAGCGTCCTGCATTACAAACCTGAGTCGCTCAAGCTGCTTCTCAAAGCAAAGGCTTCTATTCACACAGGTACGTTTCACGGGGCTGCAGAGCCTCCCAAAAGTATTCACACCTGCAAGCTTTGTTGGAGTTATATGGGGTATACCAACACACGGTAGAGCATGCTAGTGTAATTAAATTAAAATGTAATTAAAAACATTTAAATTACTTTAATATTACTTCCTCCCCTATCTCTTGAGTCATTTTTTTGTCAGACTATATTTTGATGCGATGGTAGCGGCAACTTCTTTCTCACTTTCCTTACAAAAATGCTACAATTAGTAAGATTGGATGGAAAGTATTTATTATTCTGATTTATTCTATCTGTTATGGGGAAGGAAATCTAGAGATATTAATGCTTTACCAAGTTTTTGTTGCTTTAAAAAAAGAGTAAAACTTGTGTGTTTAATGTTCTTCTCTCTGAAGTGAACTCGAGTGGAGAAACGGCTCTGGACATCGCCAAAAGGCTGCAGCACGCACATTGCATCGAGCTGGTGAGACCACACTTCCCTCAGTCCTTAAACATCCAACGGACCCTTCAGAAAATTATTAAAATCAATATTTAACATTTTTAGAAGTGAGCTTAAGTTACAACATTAAAATACCTACAACAAAGCAAAGCCCAGAAACTGAGTAGTTAAACTTCTGTAGCTGGTAACGCTGCCTTTAGAAAACTCCCTGTGCAGCCCAGCTCAGCAGAGCCTCTCCCCTCAGCAGACCCCTGTTTGCTTCATTTATAACCTTTTTTTTTTTTAAATGGCCATCAGTCCCACATAATTATACTTAAGTTGTGTAACATCCTGTTTGAAAGGCTTCCTTTAGAAGAATTTTGTGGTATTCATGGCCTTTATTTAACTGTAGACGGACTGGAAGGAGGATGTACAGCCAAGTTTTCAGGGCCGGGAATTATATAGGGGACAACCACCAAGCCACGTGGCACCTCCCCCTTAATTTTTTAAAATCTTATCAGTTAAGCTTGTTTTGATCAGAAACCCTCCTCCTAGAGGTTTTCTGGGACCATCCTGACGGGTGAAAAGTTTGAGCTAGGAGAGAGTCAGTCATCTGATTTGAATAGGAGTTTGTGCTTTAGCAGAAGTGAATGTGTTCTTTCCTGATGTATTTACTGATGTTCGGCTGCACATGTGTGTTTCTTCAAGCTGGAGCTGGCCCAAAGTGGGAAGTTCAACTCTCAGATCCATGTGGAGTACATTTGGGAGAGCCAGTCCCAGGAGTTCTATGACAGCGAGGATGACCTGGACGAGAGAGTAAATACACGCCCACTGAATTAGTTAGTTGTTGAATTTAACTTTTAGGAAAAGAAGATTGTGACAAATCCTAAGAGAGAGGTTTTTTTTTTAATCACTGACTTTCCATCTTCCTCAAGGTTAGTCCGTTACCCAAAAAACGGTCTCCTTTGTCAAACAGAGGAGGCGGATCTGCCTTCGCCCAATGGGCAGGTAGCAATGGTTCAGGTTCAGGTGCCCGGCCCTGTCAGACCTATGAGAACCTGGACTTTCTATACAACAGCACCCCCACTGGTGCATCTATGGCGCCACCATTGCCAGCTAAAGCAGTTTTAAGAGGTAGGTCAGTTTAAAGTGTTTTACTGAAACAAATAAAAGGGCATAAGCTCAGATTTCAATGCGTTACATTCTCATTTTGGTAATAATCCTTCCCTAAATGCATTAAAATACCTTCCATTTGTTAAATTCATGATTATCCTACCAACATCTACTTTATCTTTCTCCACAGGCCGCTCAGATCCTCAGATCTCAGTCACAACAAACCAAGATGGAGCCCACATACTGCGGCGCTGCTCTAATCCGTCGTACCACTCTTCCATTCAGACACAATCGAAACACGGTTCCTCTTCTTTGAATACAGAAACCCAAAGTCAGAGTGGGAAACCGCAGCGTTCTCCTCGCGGTCTGCAGAGATCAAATAGGCAGACCTGGGATGGCCAGTCTGGTTCTAGTTCCGCCTCTCAAAGTAGTTTGACGCAAACAACCACTCAAAATCATGATGGACCTGTCAGGTGAGAAAAGAGCTCCACATAGAAATAAAAATATTTGTAACACCCACTCAGATGTTTACAGTACATACTTCCAAACATAATTAGCATAAATGTTTTGTTTGAACAAGGGAATTACTACAGTATATATGACTTTATGCTTGTTTTCATGCTTATAGCATATTGCATTCATTTGGTAAAAATCTGTAAAGAACCTAAAGGTAAGTACCTAAAATATTGGATATGAATAGATTTACTACTGACACCATGTGAACACCTTAATAGACAAAGAAGTTGTTAATGAATAAACAAGCAATTGATTCAAAGCTGATACTTTCAAGCTTGACTGACATTTGAAGGGAACAGTTATCCAGCATGGAGGTGGAAGCATTATGCTAAGGGGCTTTTTGAACAACCAGAAGTTCAGTTCAATCACAAATTGGATGGAATAAAGAAAAATGACGATTACTATAAAATGACATGTTGCTTTAAAGCAACACTAAGTAACTTTTCAACCTTCATAAACTATTTTCATAACTTTTGTGATTATACGTCGACTTACAGCTCGTTGAATAGTACCTCTCTCATGGACCGAGGGGGTCCGTATCACTTTAACCCGCACTTAGTAACTTTGAGGAGGGTGGCAGGAACCCCTCCACACAAATGTGCTGATTGCTTTATGGCATACGTCATCATATGACATTTTTTTGCCACAAGTAGATTCATGACCTCATCGCTGTTCATCCTTCACACTAGAAACAGAAATGTACTTCAATCTAATAATTAGCGTGCTGTCTCGTTTTTCAGTTCAGAGAAGACAACATCCTACCGTCGCACTAGCAGTGGAGGAAGCTGCCATGGCAAAGGAAGCACGGGCTCTCAGAGCGCCGTGGGCAGCCAGGAGGAGCTGTACTGCAGCTTAGTGGGAAACGGTAGCAGCTCGGCTCCCTCTCCGGCGCCTTCGCCCTCGCCGACTGTGACGTGTGGCCCTCGCACCCGCAGGAATGCAATGGTATGACCACACAGACACCTCATTGTGTTCGCGTTAGCCTGCAGCCTCACAACAGAAGAACAAATAGAGGTTTTTACTTGTGCTGCCCTAAAAGCTGCGACCCACATTTCCTGCAGGTTTCTGTCAGCAGGCCACAGAAGCGTGTCAAAGCTTTGGTGGATTGCAAAGCAGTCAGCAGCGAGCAGCTTGCTTTTTTCAAAGATGAAGTCATTGTGGTCACGTCCACTAATGACCCCCACTGGTGGGTAAGTGCAACAGCAATTTTACGTATTTTTTGTTTTGTTCCCCGTAAAGCTTGAAATTCTAAAACACCATGTAATTAGCGTGTTTATCGTAGAGATTTAATTCATTATTATAGATATAAAGATACAGCGACTTTTCACAGGATCAACATTATAACTTTTGTTTTCCTGATAGGTTGGCCACATTGAGGGTGACCCATCAAGGAGTGGAACCTTTCCTTTCAATTATGTGCACAAACTGACAGACTGACGTTAGTTCGGACTTCCTCGCCACACGTAGCAAAAGAAAAATAATGTTTTATTCATGGATCTGAGTAATCTAGGAATACGTTCACATGAGGATCTACTGACCAGAGGGCAGCTGCACGATTAAGCTGCCTTTTTCGGGATTATTCCTCTTTAAACATTTACTCGTCCCAGCAACAAAGGAAGTGAATTCTTCCATTTGTTCTCTTGCACCTGCAGGTGAACAGATAAAGCAATGGTTGTGACCTGCTTTAATGTTATTTTAATTATTAATCCAACAATTGGGCTGCAGTTACAATATATAAGCTGCCTGTACTGTTAAAAGACTAGTGCATGCATGCAGGCAGGCAAAATTCCCATGCAAGAACAAAAACCTCCTAAAGGCACTTTAAAATTCAGAGAACTCTTCTGAGCAGTTGCGGGAATTGTAAATATTTAATCACCAGCTATTGAACTCGGACTTTGCTGCTTCCTTGCTCTCTGAAAAGAAAATGAGAGTATTTTAAATCACAGGGTAATGAGATTAACGGGGTTCAGACCTGTCAAGTATCTGCCACAGACTGGCCTGGATCGTGCCTGCCAGTCTGTCTCCAGTAAAATGTCGATGTGTCTGCGCGGCCCAGAGACAGATATGAAGCTTTGGTTGAGCCGGCACGACTCACAGAGCCAGGCTTGCTGCAGACAGAGTGCAGGATCCGGTTTCCTCTGCCTCCTGGCGTCAAGTCTCTGGAGAACCTGGATTAACAGCGCTGTGTCGGAGGAAAAAAATAGTTGTCCTCCCAGGAAAAGGCACCTATGGCAGACTTGTTCATAGGTTTTTTTCACTGTAAGTCCACATTTTCATGCCACACATGCAAACTTTCTCATGAATGCACTTCCAGAATCCAGATGTTTATGGGAAAGAAAAGTTGTGCGTAACTGTTACAAATTTGAGATAACAAAATGTTTTGTACATATCTGGTCAAACCTACCATAAAGTTGATATGGGAGGACAGACCAATAATAATAAAATGTTAGTTTTGACACCTTTAATGGGACAGGTTTCCTGAAAAGTTGAACTGAAAGATTCCTTAAATACAATAACAAAACTGGAACGCCTTGATTCCGTAAGTGTATACAGCCTTCCACAATAAAACCCCTTTTGATTTAATTAAAACGATGTAGTTTTGGTAAGACTGTCAACATCTGGACTTGCTAATATGTGCTCAGTTCACCTTGTAAAAGTTATCAGAATCTGTGTGAGGTAATCGCTTGGCTTTGTTCCTCTTTATGTCATCACACACTTCTAGCTTATAAAGTTTCTTTAAGAATTGTCATTTTCTGGTGACACCCTTGTTTTGTTTTTTATTTCGATCCACGCTTTAACTCGATGCAATTCTTTAAAATATTCAGTAACTGCTCGTAATCCTTAAATGTAGACACTTAAAGTGTTTTTGTGAACTAGTGTTTTATCCACCTTGACAAAAACCTTAATTAAAAACTAAAACTAAACCCTGAAGACGATGCTGCTGTCGCTCTGGGAACCTTTTTGATAGGCTTAGATTTTTCTGGTGGAAGAAAAATACCCCTATATTTGAACTCCTCTACTCGGACTAGACGCTGGGTCTGCAACCTGTTGCTATATCCTTACTTTACAGTGATTCTTATAAGCCTGAAGTTTTTAAAAAGACTAAGACTCTGAAGCGAAGGAATTAAAACTAGAGACTTTTTAGTCAAACCATTTTGTTTTTTATACATGATGTGATGAATTTCTTTAAAACGTTCTCATAGATGTCAGCTTTTTACAGTATGACCTTTTAACTCTTTTTATCCACTTTGCCTAAAATGGCTTTAACTAAATAATGCAAAAATATGAGGAAAACACCATTGGAACCTGTCGGTTAGATAAATATTATTAGTCACCATTTGTAATCTCATGAAGATTAAATGCTTAATCTGAATGAAAAGGGGCTTGAATGAAGGATGTGTATATTTATGCAACCAGGTTTTTTTTTAGGCTTCTTCAGGTTATTTTGATGTGAAATATTTAAAAAGTGGAAAACATTTAAAACATTTATTGATTCTTTCTTATTGCACAAGCCTACTAGTGTGCCAGGCTTGTGCAAACCAAATGTACTCTATCCTAAATAATTATATGTCGCTTGTTTTTCCTATTTTGTATGAATCTTAAAGGACAGTGTTACTTTTTTATTGTAAATTAATATGACATGTTCTTGTATAATGTTGTGTTTTAGGTGTCCACTTGACTTCCAAAGTAAGAGAATCATGGTGTAAAGGAACATTTTGTAACTAAAATAGGTATGCAGTGCAGGGCTGAAGTTAAGAGAACTTGTTTGGTGTTATTTTTTTTCCCAAGTAACTGTTTCTATTAATATTAGTGTGTTGATTACTAGACAAAGAAAAAATAAAAGGGAGCAGATTGTTAGTCTCAGTGAGAACTGTGACTAACAATGAGCTGGTTTTAGTTGATGTATTTCTAACATATGCATTAAACATGTTTAAAAAAAAAAAGCAATCTTTCAGTTTCCATTCGCATAACAGATATTACAACATCTACTTTAGTATAAAAAAATGTATCATGTAAAATTGTTAACTAAATATGGGGGTATTTATTCTTTATGGTATCTTACTACACTCAAAATATTGACACACATGTTTTTATAACTTTAGAAATGAAAAATGAACAAATTGCAAATGCTTTTGTACATCTGTGCAAGTGAAGAATTCCCTAGTGTTCTACATTTCCTATTTTGTCATGTTGGTCAAAGTGTAATATAAGGGTTTCTGTCCTCACAACCTTTAAGAATAAATTAATTATATAAGGTTTAACATGCAAAGTACTTGAACAAGTTGCCTTAACCTTTCAAGCAGGTTTCTAAATATTTAAGACCCTATACTGGTAAATTGCTCCCAGGTGAATCCTGACTTCTTGAAACAAAGGTCAATGTGTGAAGCATTTAATCAACAATTAAGCAGTTTACTGGAAATCAAAGCTGAAATTTTGCATCTCATGATCATTTAATGAATATATAGTTTATTTAGCTGCAGCGCAACACAATGTAACATTTCTGAATAATGGAAGGACAAACATTTGGATGGGGTCAAGAGGCAATGGTCAACAACATGATACTGATGGAGATCCTCTTACCCTACTCCTTGTTCCTTAACTCCACATACACAGATGACCCTGCTGGGTGTCACGGATGCAGGTTGCGATGACTTTACAGCAGAAGCCTGGAGAGCTCAGACGACTGTGAAAGATTATGTCCAGTCTGAGATGCACTAAAATCTAAATATTATCCAGTTTCTTGCCGTTTATCTAACACAATTGCGAAGTACACGTTTCCTGAAATTTCAGCCATAGTTTACAGCAGAATATCCCTCAAGTTTACAGTAATATTGATGAAACAAGGACCTGTCATACTGATGAAACCGACGTGTTCATTGGCACATGTGTTTACTCTTGAGAGATGAACTAAGGATTTTTCAGGTAATCCTTGGTAGTTTTGAAAAATGCAAATGTTGAGGAAAAACATCAAAGTGAATGAGAAAACTGTACCTTAAGTTTGTCAGATGTCATTAACCCATTTTTATTCTTTTCAAAACGGAGCCAGAAGAGTGTGTTTTAAGTTTTGAAAATGGGCTTTTTAATAGTTGTGTTTCTCTTAGACTATTAATTCTACTGTCAATAAGCATACTGACTCAAACACTCAGCAAACAAAGTGACCCTGTCATGATGTCATCAGGTGCAGAGGAGTTTAGTACATGTAAAGATTCAAAACAGAAGGTTATTACTGTATACTGGCTACAAGCACTATGTAATTTAAGATAATAAATAAATAAATAAAAACTGTATTTGGGCAACTTACTACGGAGCCCGTAAAAAGCTAATTGCAGCTCACTATGGTCATAATGTGATTGTGTGTACATATAATGTCATTCATGGGCTCGTTTGCTTCTCCTCACTGCAGATTTACTCTTACCCACTTGCGGCTGATTAACCGCATGCTCTGCACTGGTGGCATCATGATCCCGTGGCTCTCTGCTCACTAGGAGAAACACGTTAGAAACTCTTGGACCACTTAAGCCTGTAGAATAACCTTTAATGCCAAGTGCAATAACTCGCAGCAGAATTAGAACCTTTGGTGAAAAGCTGTTTTGTCTGCTGAATTCTGTTGAAATATTATTCATTATTTTAGAGCTGCTTGGGTGTACAGATCATTTCAGATAGGCTATCTTAAAGTTCCCCAAAAAAGTAATTAGCACAATATGTTAAATTATCAAATGCTTCTTATTGATTTAGAATTTTAAATACTAACCTGTGTTGTTGTTTTTTTATTTTATTCTTATTCTAAGCTGTGTGCATTCAAATGGAAAATCCCCTCACACATCTCTTCTGGTAGTTATTTCTGCTACCTCAGTTTAAATCCATCTGAATGTTATTTTTGGTTTGACCTGCTATCTGAGAGATGGGAAGATGAAATTCCAACCTGTCTCTTACATAAAACTACAAGCAATTTTAAAGAATAAGAATAAATGCAGGTTACATTTATACAAACAGATATACTGAGTTTAACAAAGACTTATGTCTGGAATGAACTTGGTGTTTATGTAATTCCTTATTAATGTCTGTTAGTAGCTGAAGGTCTGGTTTCTACACATTTTATTACATTATTGCTGCATTAAAAAAAATCTTGTTTTTAGGTCAGTTAGGGTTAGGTAAATGATTAATAGTATTCTGGGTTGTGTCAGTTTCCCACCAATCTTTCTTAATCCATTGTTGTTAAAACCAAACAATTAAAAGTTCTTTATTTTCATCTCACTGTATCAGACCAAACGATATGTCTTCAAAGGTTTAAGGCTTTGTTCATAAATGTATCTGCAAACTGTAGTCTTTTAAATATGGTTTTCAATACAATAACTTCTTCCTTCCTTGGAATCTAATTCAATCTAAGACTTTTTTACTGTGGAAAATTACAAAATTGTACCCACTTCAGGAAGATCTTTTGCTTTTGTTACGAGGCTGATTCACAGATTTCCCACAGATTTCCCACAGCAACACAGAACTTGTCTAATATCTGGATGGTATCACAGCTGGAAATTTCCTTCATGTTTGAACTTGCATATATGTTTTTGAAGAGCAGGATTAATAAAATAGTGTTTAGGTAACCCTGACTGACCTAAAACATTAGAAACTGTAAAATTATATAACATCAGTGGTGTGTACTTTTATAAGATGTGCATGAACATTTGAGCTTCAGCTTTAAACTCCATATGAAATCTAATGCTTTTTACTAAATCATAATGTAACTTCATAAATCCTAGCTTCCATTAGAGTGTGTTCAGAAGTGGGTATTATTTCCATTAGTTCCTTCAATTTCATCCCGACTGCTGTATTTTCTAACCTCTCTTTTACTAAACAATCATCTGAGAAAGAGAGTTAATGGGCAGCATTACGATTTAAGGCCTGCTAAATCTCTCTGCTGGATGCAGCATTTAAAGCTTGCTCCTTCTGGCGTGCAGCATCGTGTTACGTCAAAGTTTTTTTGTTTTTTTTCCTGCTGACCATGCCCTGCAAGCTGCTGGGAAATTCTGCAAGGGGTTCGGAATAGTCCTGAAACTTAACCCTTTGAGGTTGGATTCTCCAGAAACTCCAGCTATATGTCAGAAACAAGAACAAATGTTATTCTCCACAACATTTAAGTAATTAAGTTGATTTATTAACAAATCAAACAGTTTTCCCAACAAAAAAATAAATAAAATGAAGTGTGTCAGAAATGTGTAGCTGTAAATAAGAAAAAAAGAATAGTAATAGAATTTTTTCTCCAATAAAGCTATCGTCATCAAAAGCTTTGATGCTGAATTGCGCAACTAACTCTGTTCACTTGGTCAACAATAAAAATAAATAAATAAAAAAAATAAAAAATAAACACAGAACATCTTAATTATGGTATAATATCAGCATTCAAACTAAAGAAAAAAATAACTAACAGTGATACGTTAATATGAATTATTTAAACATTCAAGTGTTAATCATCATCGTAAAGGTCGTTTTGAGCCTGTGGCGTGCCAGCATTAGCATCAGTAAAGTGCTAAGAGAACTACAGCTGTGTCAACAGTTATTAATTCATTAAAGTAAAACTTGGGAAGAACAATGTCCTTCTACCATGCCAGCCACAGGTTCAAACTGGAAATATCATACGATAAGTTTTCAGAAAAAAAATGCAGAAATACCTAAGAATCAACATTACATTCATTCTGCGTGTGGGCCCGGAGATCTTTGGGAAAAGTTTGTCGGGTTTTTTTTCAAAAAAGAAAAAGTGCACTTCCATAACAAAGAATGACTGAGTGGCTTTATCCTGCTTAGATAAAAACGAGAAAATAGTTCCCAACCAACACGCATGTATGGGCCCCATTTAAAAATTGCTCAGAGTGACTAAGGTGAGCTGAGCTCACAATGGTTTTTTTGGAACAGCCAATCAGAGCCTCAGAATTCAGGCATCCTCTGTAGGACTTCACTGGGTCTGAAAAAGTTATGAAAGAAATCAGTTCTTATCTCAGACACAGACAGGTCCAAGTGTAAATTGGAAGTCCTGCAACAAAACTATAAAGGCATTAAAATGACAGAAGGTTTAGCCCATCTAGAACCTTCATGCAGTCGATTTTCTACCCATTTGGGAGCCATATGTAAATGCTGGAAGGCCATCACCTTGTGTTGGTACCATTCTTTCTGTTTATATACCAATATAGACATGTCTTAAACAGCAAATTAGGCTAACTATATGTACAGGTAGCTTCATATACAAGAGCATAAATACATGTCAAAGTTCCATTGCGACCATTTTATTAAAATAAATGAGCCGGTAAGCTTCTATCTCACCAGGATGTTTGGTGTTGATATGCACAAAGACAGCAAGCGTTTTTATTTATTTTTTTACATCTTAGGCAAGTAGAATGCTCAGCTAGATGCAGTTAGTCAACATTCAGAAGAGGAAATCGTGGCTTTGAGTACTGCAAGAGAAACGTTTGGTTTGCTAAAGTTTCTATGAGTAAAGAGGCACTCCACAACTTTCTCATGACAGTATTTAGGTTACAAACCCGAGTTTTCAAGTACCTCTAGCAACTTTCTATACACTGCTGTTACCTCTGAATACATAAAGTAGTCAGTAATCCCAAATAAATCAATTTCCAAACTTAATTTTGAAAAACCAGAGGAGATTTCTAAAGTGTTCATTGACAGGCCAAACACCCTTAGCGATACCAGCAAACAACAGCATACTTTGATATTTTATTGTATTTATCAAGAACATCCTTTTTAACAATTTGTATATGAAATTGTCATAAAATTTAACCCAGCTGTAATGTGAGCTTTCGACTACACATCCCCAGCAAATATTTTTGTTCATGGGCCAGATAACTAGGAACTACAATACTACAGCTAGCATACACATTGATCTGTTCTTCTTCTAACAACAAAAAAAGTAAAATGATGGTGTATCATGGTTTTAAAATGTAAATAATTGGATAGTGTCATATGTGTTGAGGTGATACTTGTTATAAAAGAGTATGTCAGGGTGAAAATTATTTAAAGATTTGATGGAGTGCCCCTTTAAGTGTTTCCAAGCAAATCTATTTTCAAGCCCTTCAAGAGAAAATTAGAAATGACCCAAATCTTGCTCCTGAACTGAGCCAGCCTTCACTCTTAAACTCATCTACTGTCTTAACATACTTCACATTCATCATAGTTTTCTTACGATCGCCTTTTGTCAAACACAGGCCTCCTGGTCTCAAAGAAAAGCCATCTTCCCCTTCTTGTACTTTACTCTATAAAAATACATACATTAAATGCTTCTAATACATCCAATAAATCTGTGCAAGCAAGCAAAAATCATAAACTGAATAAAATATTTAGTGAAAGTGATTATACAATCAACACTTGAGTCTCCCTGGTATAAAGCCTGCCTCCTTGGCTTGTGATTTAGCCCATTAATGACTGGGGATACAACAAAGCACCATCAGGGATTGTGTTCTTGGAGAGATAAACACGTGCAGTGCCATCACAATTCTTCTCAGGCATTTTTAACCCGACAGTAAACCTAGGCTATCATTAGAAAAACTTGTAAATGCCAAAATTAGAAGTCCCTGATGTAATTCCTGTACAGAACTAACTATGCATCTAATTCAAGAAAGGACAGACTGCAAGAAGGAATCATTGCTCATTAGATAATCACTACGGCAATCTCATTTTTGGGGAAAAATGTGTTGTGCTTAAGAGATAATGATGCAAAAAGTTGTGAATAAACAATGAATTTGTTAAACCTTATGCTGCCACTTCTTCAAATAGGTTACATAAGCCTTCTCACTGCTGCAGAAGCTAGCTAGAGTGCAGAAGTGCAGAAACTCTCTCCCTCATGCCCTGACTCATCCGTTCATCATGAATTTGATATGGATCTCTCAAAAGCAAGCACCAGCACTAGCTGCCAGCAGCAACAACTCGGAAAATAAGTAGGACACAATGACACTGGTGCTAGCTTAGTTTTCTAGTAATGGAATTTGACCAGAAATATGCTGAATCAAGCTGATTACTGGCCCCTGTGATATCTATAGGCACTCTAACCCCTGATGGACCAGCCTCAGGATTCAAGAGCAGTAAGGTTGTAACTAGAGAGCAGCCATCTCACTGAGAGCTATAGGATGGAGGTCCAACCCCCATATTTATGTAAAGCACATTTCTAATGTCATGAGTGAAATACAAGTCGCTAGTGTCCTATTTGTGTTTCACAGGCCAGGGGAGGCACGTGCGCAGTCCAAGCATTGAGGAAAAGACGATTGTGGGTCGATGCTTCTTGAACTTCATGCCTTTCTTCATCCGTTGAGTGTTCTCAGCAACGTACAGCTCACCCTGCTGGGCGGCACTGGTTATCCGCGACACCAACTCCCCGTGGACCACCACCTGGTGCTCTGAGCGCACAAACATCTCCCTGAGCTCTTCCAACCGCCGCTCCATCTCCCTGATGACCTTTTGCCGCTCCTCCACCTCCAGGAGGCGCCGCCGAGCTGCCTCGAACTCCATGCTAGAACTGGGGGTGACCAGTTTGGAGGAGGGTGCCGTTGCAGAGGTGGATGGGGGTTCAGAACCTGCTAGTAGAGCCGCCGTGACCCTCCGAAAGTCTCCCATGGAGATGGACCTCCTGGTTGCTGGCGAAGCCAAAGCCAGCAGAGCAGAAGCAGACACAGAAGGTGGCATGGCTGACTCAGGAGGAGGGGAGGAGGATGAAGATGGAGAGGATGAGTCGGGCATGTGGAGATCAGGATGTGGGTCCGTACCTTCAAAGGCTGCCGCGATGTCATCAGCTGTGCCCTCGTCTGAGCTCTCCGTATTTGTTTGTCGTCCACTCACAGCCTTTGCTTTATGTTTCCCTCCATCTCTGCTTTTGCTGCGGAGTTGCCTCTCCATGCTGCTTCAGACGAAAGAGCTGCTAACCAGAGTGGGAAGGGACGTGCAGTGATGCGGTCCAGTGACTGCTCCATTCATTAATAAGACACTATCTGCTTGTGCAGTCTCTGCATCTGAGTTGTTTTGCTGGGGAGGGCAGCTCCTGGTATTTCATTGGCTGCTGAATTTATGAGCATGTCGGCTGTTGATTGGCCAGTCTTTCCTCCTCGCTGCTGATATGGGCAGGTTGTCGTGTCCGCCAGCTGACTTTGCCGTCTTCATCATCCTTAGCTCTGCTTTCAGAGCTTCAAATCTCACTTTAATGCATATCGGACATTATTTATTTTCCTCTCTGTTCTTTCAGCCCTTGTTCTACCATCCGATTCACTAGGTGGGGTCTCCATGTTCCTTTCTCTTGCCTGGTTTGTTGCTAATAGCAACACAGTCCTGACATCAACTGCCAGGAGGGAGGGGTGATGCTCCACTTTATCTCTGAATCACTTGACTTCACAGCATTACTGTTTACTGCCACTACTTCTCCTCCATTCTAACACAGAGCTGTCTTTCTTTCACAACATTTTATAAAATATACTTAAAAGCTGGTTGGGTCCACAAAACTTACAAAACCATTCTTATCAAAAAGGCTGATCAAGTATTGAATCACAATTATTGCAGATAATTGTTGCTGGCTAATGAAAAGTACGTGATTTCTCTGCAAATTCTTAAGGGATTACCTATTCATATATTTCTTGGAATGTATGTGTAGTTAACTCCAAAAATTTTAATATCTGAGACAATTTTAGCTTTAAATAAATTATCTTTTTAAGAAAGTTAAAACCTTTTGGAGAGACCCAGCCATTCTCCAGATTAAAATCTTTTGGAGAATCTGTGAAGGGAGACAAAAATAAGGGAAGAGGCGATGAGATCTAAAAGGCTTGGAGATCATCACACAAAAAATAATGTGTCAGTGGAAATATCCATATGACCAGCAGTTATATAAAGGGTTTCCTTCCTATCCTGCTTTAATTTTTTCACTACTTATTAGGAGAAGTAAACTTCCTCTTAAAACCAAATCGGCCCATTTTGAATCAAGAGCATAGATCCACTGGTGAATAAAGTGTCATGTCTTAACTATAAAAATGTATATGTATGTAAAATTTTAATCCTGTGTGAGTTACAAAACATTCACAAAATATTTTGAACCTATGCACCCAATTATTGTTCTATAAGTGGTATGTTATCTAATTTTGACATTTGTGACATAAATGTCACGGTATAATCATGAAACTGATGTGTTTGTAATATATTATTCTAATTTAATTCAACAAATGATGACACTGCTTAACAATCCTTTTTAAAATGCAATTATCTCCAACCCTTTCTCACAAATCTCTTATTAATCCCTTCCTAAATAACATTGCCATGAAAGCCATCCCTCCTCAAACTGAACCCTGTGTTCCAGATTAATTTAATTATGTGTTTGTTTTTTGTGCATGCACGTGTGGGTGACTGAGGGCATTTGAGTGCAATAAATGCTCTAGCTGACATATTTTTCTTTTTGTCACACTTACATTAAAAATATAAAAAATATTTCATGTTTACTCACTGGATAAAGAGCAAACAGCTGTATTAGAAAATACAGCCAAGATGTGTTTTATAGAGAATATTAAGATGTAAGGTAATTTTTTCATGTTTTTCTTTTGCTATTTTTTATAATATTTGGAGAGAAAAGTGAGTATAATTATTAGTTTTCTAATAATTGTGGCATAAAAAAGCCATTATTGAAACAAAATAATAAAAAAGTCAGCTTGTCCATGTAGGTGATACTGCAAACAACTGGAGGAACGTCATCTTTTAAAAAAAAATATATCCTCCTCCAAAGTGTTACATGCAGCAAAAATCAAACCTTGGACACCCCGCTAAATATAATATCTATACAAACAAACATGGTGGTGGCAGAGTTATGTTGTGGGGATACTGATTTTCAACAGGGACAAGAAGGCTGGTAGGATCTGATGAACGTAGTTCAATAACATTCAAAACTCCTTGAGAATATATCTGAAATATATCTAAAAATAGTAAAAAGTTCTTTTTTTTTTTTTTTTTTACTGTTATTTTCTATCTATAGATCCATCTGGAGAGCAATTCAATAGACTGTAAATCCTGTATGTTGTTATTGGAAGCACTTTCCCCACTTTTTTAAATTTCTATTCTGCTTTAATTTATTTTTATTATTTTTTCATAATCATTATTAATCATGCTGTCATTCCAACTTCTAAATTTTTAGAGCATGATAATGGCATCGCTTTATAAAGGTAAAATGTTCTTATACACTAAATGTGCAAGAAGAAAAAATAATGGATTTTTTTTCTCTAAATCTTTGCACATAGCTTTAATATTAATTGGTAATCATAAAATACAAATTTCCACTTCTGAGTCGTCCTTGCAGCTTTAATGTTACACTGTTCCAGCCCACATGTACCATCTAACTGTGTATTTCAGACATTTACTGGCAATACTGCAAAGTAATTTTCTCCAGAAATGACATGTTTAGCTTTTGTTACACAGCTAATATATTGTTTACGCATGAGCAAGTGAGGATCGATTATGGAAAACAATAGCAAAGGCTTTCAAATTATAAATTACCAAACAACTCTAGTGGGATACAATCTTCAGTTTTATGTGCAGCATGTCAGAGCTCTAATAGCTCCACTGATGAGACCTCCTTGATGATCTCACCGCGTCCCTTCAACAGATTATCAGACAAACATGCACTCTGACATCCACCCACTCACTCTTCCTTTGTTACAGAACCTGAGAGAAACAAGTAGAAGCCGCACCACTATTCTTTTCTTTCCCAGACGGCGGACAAATAATGGCGTTCCTCTTCCCCAGAACTGCAATCAATAGCAGTTTTCTCTTCCTGCTGCAGCAGCAGACTGCGTCAGTCCGTCTGTGTGCACGTGTGAGGCTGTGAGCGGACGTAAAAGAGCTGGAAGTCATTCATTGCAGTGAGAGTTACTGGCACAATCAATGACGTCAGCCCACACAGAGCAGAGCCCAGTGGAGGCATATGAAGTGAGCATTAGTGTTTGAGGGCAAACAGAGCTCTCCTTTTCTAAGGAAATGCTGCCGTACGTATGCTCAGGGGCGCAACTACATGTTTTTGAGGTGGATGCGAACATGTCACACCAGCAACCCACGGACGTGAACTTGTACAAGTGAGCCAAACAGCCACTTCTGTTAGCCTGTGTCTAAAACCGCCTATGGGCTGCAGGTCTGAGGCATTTTGTTAGTGTAATATTTAGCGATCTGAACCACATAAAAGAGAACTCTCAGGAGATCAGGTAAACAGATTTTATGGAACAGGTTAGTGTGGATGGGAACTGCAACGGCTTGGGGCAAAAAGGAAGACCGGGAGCTTCTGTGGGGTGAAACCAGGTTGAGGTTCTCGGCAGGGAAAATGAACGCTTATTTTGTGTCTCTGTCTTACTTGGGGTGCAGGTGATTACGCCAGGGAGAGAGAGCCGGAATGGAGGAGGAGTACTTGCTGCATTCCAGAAGGTAGGTTGTCCGGGGGGAAATCTTGCAGGAGGCGCATGGCTGGAGCAGGAGCGGGCAGTCCGAGCTGAAGCTGAGGAGGGTGAGCCAGTGTGGCGAACTGAGCCGGGATCCAGGAAGCGGTGAAGCACTGAGAGGTTCTTCGGTCTGACCTGAGGAAGAGCACAGCGGAGTATGAGCACGGGGAGATAACGAGCACAAAAAACATCAACTTGATACAACGAGAAAAAGGTTCAACGAGGAAGTATTAAACTTGAAGAGCTTAGTCTACACAATACTAGTTTGCGGCTGGATAGCTCAAGTGGTATGTTGCCTGACTTCCAATCCAGCCCATGGCAAAATACACCACAGCATCCAGTGTGGGTCCTTAGGCAAGACCCTTTGCGCTACTGCCTACCTGGCGCCGCAAATGGCTGCCTCGGTGTGATTACACCAGTCTGGCGCCGCAAATGGCTGCCTAAGTGTAATTACACCAAAACAAATTCCTAGTATGTCCTGTATGTACCTGGCAAATAAAACTGATTTAATCTTAATCGTTGGCACAAGCGATAACGTTACCAGTAGTAAAAAACACTCAGGCGATGTGAAGCTGGTCCATCACTTCTCTTATACTGCTCCAGCTCCTGATTAGATGTGGAACACCTGTGCGAGGCACAGGCATTCAGTGCGCTCCAGCCAGGATGAAAGGACTGAGACAACCCCCAGAGGACAACCTGCCAAACAACAACAAGATCCTCCTCCTCTCTGACAGTTAGCATGTTTTCCTTCATTCTTATAACTCGATAGGAAGCCTTATCCAAACTGGCAACCCATATTAATAATCCTAACAAAAGTTATTAATGTTCCCTTCTCAATATTTATTTATTTACTACT
>JAVLVB010000569.1:3051489-3084258 GCA_032876305.1 Orestias chungarensis | reverse complement strand
GAACCAAGTTAAAAAATGTGAAGCCAGTTAGCGAAAAATACTCCCTTCCGTTAAAGGATGCTTCCAGGGAGCGAATTTACTCTTTTCTCTCTTTGTGCAGAATAATCAAGGTCAGAGAGGCGGCAGTGAGGCGTGGGAATAACGGTTTCTGAAACAGTTTGTGTAAATCACATGTGATTGTTTTTCTGACTTTGTATACACCCTAGTTTTCAATAAAACAAGCCTGATGCGGAAATAGAGCCGAGACCCTTCTCGGCTCTCCATCCTGCAGGTTCAATTCTTATATCACAACACGTTTGTTGACTGAATGATTGTGAGTTTATATTTTTATAGGAACATTGTGAGAATCTGAATATGCTGCCCTGAGATCAACCAACCTGGGGAAGTCGAGGTGGACTTCAACAGCAGTCATGTTTATACCCCAAAGTTTGATTCCTTGCTATTTTAGCTGCAGAAGTTGAGATTTGGTTCAGGTGAAACATACAGATGTTTATTTCTGTCATCCCTATCTGGGGCAGAACTTTTCTGCAGGCATGTTGGCAGCCCTATGAAGGAATCTACTTTCAGACCTTTGTATTTCTGTCATTCTTGTTTTTTTAATGCCTTGACAGTGTTGCACAATGCTAATAGAAAAAATAAGTTATTTTGTTATGGTTAGCTGACCTGGACCACTGGGTGTGGCGGCGGCTGCGGCGGCTCTGCTAAACCTTCCTCCTCCAACATGGTTGATGCAACAAAGCTGAAGCCTCTGAACAGCTGGTGAGCTCCAGCACTGGGGGGAACACCAGGGGAATCTGGAACATGGTACGAAAAACAGGCCTTAGTGAAACTAAATGTACGTTTTTACTGACTGCAGCACCACATTTCTATACCTTTGGGTGTACGGGAAGTGAACTCCGAGTCGAAGTAGAAGGTGTCATCTGGACGGGCTACAGCTGGTCTGAATGGAGGCTTTACTTCTCTCCGGAAGAGTTTCTGAGACAGATGGAAAATTGTGTTACCTGTGATGATTTGAGAACTTAACTTCCATGATGTATGTTCAGTTCATTTGTCCCCTGGAGACAGACACTCACGTTCCAGTCTATAGTAGAGAAGAATCCATGCCGCTTTATCTCCTCTGCACCATCAGCACCAGATCCTACAAGCGTCACAGAATTTTTTAGCATTATAAAGCGCATGGAAACACAGGTCGAAATAACTCGTCCCTCAAACTGTGTCAGAAATTTTGCCTTCGGTTAAAAACCATGTTCTTGAGCAACTAACCCAGTCTGTTGGAAGGGTTTCTCTTGAACAAAGCCCTGAGCAGAGACTGGGCTTCAGCACTTAGGAACTGAGGCATTCCAAGGCGTGCCCTGCGGGGAAGAGACATACGGCATACAGCTTTGGTTATGTCACCCCAAAGCACACAGACAGTATGTGGCATCATTTCTTCCAGCAAACCTATTTCACTCACTTTAGGATCATATTCATTGTTTCTTTGCGGTCCTTTCCTTGAAATGGCAGAGAACCAGTCAGCATCTCAAACTAGGAGAGGAAGCTAACAGTCAGTATAGCCGCATACATAATTAAAGCTTTAGACGATTACTTTTAAGAATTCAATCAGCTATTTGCTTTAATCTTCTCACCATAAGTACACCAAACGACCACCAGTCGGCGCTGTGAATGTGTCCCTGCCTGTTCACAACCTCTGGTGCCATGTATTCTACAGTACCACAGAAAGAAAAAGCCTTCTTCTCGTGATCGATGGCTTCTTTGCACAAGCCGAAATCTGGAAAACACAATTTCATCAGAGTGTAGCAGAACCCTCAACAATAAGATAAGGTGTAATAATTAACGTGCAAACATGCTCCAGCCAACATGCAGATAAGACCAACACTGCGCTGTGCTGTGCTGAAGGTCAACAGGGCAGAAAATAGGCACGTGTGCAATAATTAAATACTAAGGGTGAGGAGGAGGCCGGAGACTCACCTGTGAGCTTGATATGCCCTTCCTCATCCAGAAGAATGCTGAGGAAAAAACAAAAAGCATAGTATAAAGACACCTAAACAAGCATGAAGAGATTCAGGATGAGTAAAGACCTTAACCCGTCAAACTTTAATTTCCAATGACCTGAAAGTACTATAATGAAAACAACCCTGTACTGTTCAGTAACATATCACTATGGTGAGAGTATGTTTACACAAAATGTATCCAAAATTTGGGATTTGTTAGTTAGATGCAAATCCCATGGCAGGTCTTAGATCATGTATGTGAGAGTGGACGGTTGGTGTAGGAAAGAAAACGAAGCGTTCTGGTCGAAATTGCCGGATGTCAGGGGATGAGCTTATCAAGGGTTAAATTTAATAAATTAAATTTTCCTTTGGCTTCCCTCAAACATCCGAGCGGCTGACTGCATAAATATTCATTAGGCTATGAAAAGTTAAGTCATTTCCTAAATTATACAGGCGATTTAGGCAGAAAAACAAAGTACAACTGTTCTTACATTATGTTTGACACGACTGAGAAGAATTTATTCTCTAAAGTAGAAATATAAAATAAAATTACAAATATCCAGCCATTACAGAGGCTAAAACAAGTAAATCACAGATAGTGATAAAATAGATTAAACAAGGGTGATAATTACTTAATATAATATAAATGTATACTACGCAGCGCAATTTTGGGGAGTCTGATAAAAGAGACAACACTGATTAGTGATAGAATCACAAATGTGAATATACAAGTACTACAAATCCCATGCTCTCCATCACACGGCTTTTGGACAGGGGGACCAGACAAGTGTGCATTTATAGCATCATTTGAAGGTTTTTAGATCTTTGTGCAAGTACGTAGCTTAATATTTAGGTTAAATGGTTTCTAATTTGACCTTTTGTTAAGTAAACAATATGGCATCAATGCATTTCATTGCACAATATCCAGCATAATATTGGCTTAAAATGTATTTACTGTATTTAATAAATTTTCAAATGCATAAAATATGTTTTACAGGAAAACTATTGCACATTTTTGCTTGGTTGCATTACATCCTATCTATTTCTTTATTTTAACTAGTCTCAGTTTTAAGTTTGAGACAATCTCATTTTCATTAAAAAAAAAAGAATGAATTTCCATCATTTTTTCACAATAACTAATCTTACTCCATGCAGAGGTTTATTTTTTGCTGTATTTTTCCATGTTTATCATGTATCTGAATAAAGCTCTGCAAAGATTGGTTGCTTGAGTAAATATGAGGCCTTTTAGGTTATCTTATAAAATTACATACAGGTGTCCGAATGGTTATTAATTGCATTTATTTGAAAACATGCTAATTAAAAGAAAGCGTAGCATTTGGAGACCATCTATTTGTTTAAAGAAGTACAGGTCTCAAAGTTTTTTTAAGGGTTAATAATTATGTGTGATGTTGTCACTTAAAAAGCTGAACAAAGCTCATCTGTTATTAACATCCATCATTCGTTCATGTCCCATGTCTGGGTAGGAGGCACAGGAAACTATAAGTAAACTGGGCTGTGGTCTATAAATGATGATGGTTTATAGCTGTACGTTTTCAAACACCCAGTTGTTTGTAGACTGGATGATCTTTCTAAAGTCTAAACAACAAACACAGAAGATGCAAAATGGGAAGTTAAAAATAAAAAAATTTTAATTACGGAAGAGGATTCATTCTAAAATGACAAACATGCCTAAACTTTAAAGTCCTCTGCTGCTGCATTAACGTTTATATGCTCAAAATGAAACGTCTAGGAATGTATTACAATTTTTGCATAACAAACACTGTTTTGGATGATTTGTCTGCTAGTTTGATGCAAAGAGTTTCTGATTTCAATTGACCAGTGTTGAAAAATCCTTTGGTTTGTGAGCACTGGTGGGATTTGAGCACTTACTTTTCCGGTTTGAGGTCTCTGTAAATGATGCCTAAGCTGTGAAGGTGGTCCAGTCCCAATGCAAGCTCGGCTAGATAAAACTTCACGTCCTCTTCTGTAAACATCACCTAACAGGCATGAGGCAAGAATGACAGAAGAAAAGGGGTTAAACAATAATACCAAAAGCATTTCTGTTAGGGGAGATAAAATACTCCTTAATATAGAAAAGAAATAGAAGATTTTCACAGGCTTCTCTCACCTCCTTAGAGAGCCTGGTGAAAAGGTCCCCCCCTCGGAGAAAGTCCAGGATTAAATATAACTTCCCTTCAGTCTGGAATGCTATAAAACAACATTAGATTTATTCCAAAAACATAAATGAGTGTTTCTGTTACTTTAGAGCAGTAAGATTATGATCAAATTTGGGAGCTGCAGTGACTTTGGTTTAGCTCACCATAGTGCAGCTTGACAACAAACGGGTGGTTGACATCTGCAAGGATGTCCCTCTCCATCTTGGTCCTCACACGGTCTCGCACTAAACAGAAGGAGAATGATATAAAGAAGGATTCTATACAGTAATAAAATGTTTTAATTCTTATTTCATGACTCGACAACAGGATATAGTGGGAAAAGTAATCAAATTCAGCACAAATTTACCTATAGGATTAAAAAAACAAAAACGTGAAAGGAAATTAGTTCTATTCAAATAAAGTACACGCTTTGACATTAATGGCAATGACTAAAAGATTACACATAGTAAAAATCATCTTAGAACGATAACAGAAGCTAATATTGATTGTGTGATGAACTAGGGGTACAGTCAATCAGCAGCAAGGAAATTAAAGCAACTCCTATTTTGGCTGCTTTGCAAATGTTAGCGGATATGATACCGACCAATTTACGTTTCTTTTATGCAAAATATGCAACTTGGCATATCTTTCAGGCAATTACTTGGAGTTTAATCTCTTTCTCTCATATAATCAGAATTTTTGCTGAATATTTCAATTACAACATAAAAAGATCAAACCCTAGATTGTCTTCCTGAATCTGAACATAGGTTCAATCAGCTGCCGCTAATATTCAACTTCACCACCAGGTCTCACTGTTAGCATCAAACGGTGCTTTAAAGAAGAAAAAATAATAATAAAGTAGATATGTTCTAAATTTAAAGAAAGTTTAAAGAACGTTTTAAAAATAGTAAATAATATCCTACAACAAATAATTCTGACCTAAAAAAGAAAAAAGTTAGTTTGATTTAATCTAAACACAGTGTGTCTTTTTCTACAGGATTTGTAATTATTAGATTCCAATTATCCATCCATCCATTTTTTGTACACCCTTGTCCCTATTGGGGTTGGGTGGGTCTGCTGGAGCCTATCTCCAGCTTACAACGAGCGAGAGGCAGTGGTACACCCTGGACAGGTCGCCAGTCCCTTGCAGGGCAACACAGAGACATACAGGACAAACAACCAGTCATACACACACAGGAGAATTTAGAGCACCCAATCAGCCTAACAGTCATGTTTTTAGGACTGTGGGAGGAGCCGGAGTACTCGGAGAGAACCCACGCAAGCACAGGGAGAACATGCAAACTCTTGCAGACAGACCCAAGACCCAAGGTGGAATTGAACCCAAAGCCTTCTTGCTGCATGGCAACAGTGCTACCCACTGCGGCACTGTGCAGCCGATACCAATTATATATTCACATTTTTTTTGCCCTTTTTTGGAGCGAGTGAGAACAATTTGCTTTCAATGTTGTTTATACAACTGGTGAGACCACACCACCTTTGAACAAAGATGTGAAAAACCCACTGAAAGTTGATGTGGGCGGGGCAGATAGGTGGTGGTCTTTACTCGGATTCTAGCATGTGTAGCTGCCTTTGACTAACGGGAAAAGCACATACTCTCTTACTTATGTGGCTAAAAAAACACAGAGGCAACCAAAAACAAACTTTACACTGAAGCCAAAGTAAATCATTTTACTGTCGCTCGGCAAAGTGTAGCTCTGTATGAAGGCCTGTCAACAAAATCTGAGCTTTTGCAGATTTCTGTACCTTTAAGAGTTGCCTTCTTCAGGACTTTCATGGCATAAAGCTGGTTAGCATCTGGAGGGGTCACCTTTCGCACAAGGAACACCTAAAGCCATCAGGGAAAACAGTCAAATTTAAACATTAAAAGGTAGGAAAGTGACAAACAGGCACACTTAGGAAACGTTGGCCATTACCTTGCCAAAAGATCCCTGTCCCAGAACCTTAAGCAGCTCAAACTGGGAAGCGTCAGCTTTCTCCGAGCCTTCTTTGACCACATGGGTGATGTTTATCTCCTTGATATCGCCATCTTCCTGAGAAGAGAAAAGCCCAACAGCTTAAGAAACCAGCCTGCAGTAGCACTTCACCCGACTACAACAATTTCTGTTTGGAACGTTCAGAAGGTGCGAGGGAGTGGTTGACGTTTCCCCGTAACGCCGTGCCCTGGTGTAAATAGCAAACCCTCAAAGTAAAACTTTTCAGAAAGAGGAAGCGGCGTTAAAGAAACACGCGTGTCAGTGTGACAGATTAGGCCAAGCGGCTTCTCATTAGTGTGATGCTGCATCTCTCTGGAAATGCTGCTGATCGCGCTGTTAAGTGGAAGTACGCAGCTGATTATATAAAAGGAACAGTTGTGGTTCGCCGTTTTGTTTTTCTGGCACAAGCTGTTTAACCTCGGCTTCAACCTTTCGATCAAAGACTTTTAAAGGCCGGTCTGACAAAGGGTGGAGGGCCGCTGACTACACAGCAGCAGAGAATCATCAAAACATCCAAAACCAAACGTTTCTTTTTTCCCCCTCTAAGACATGATTTTAGGTCGAATATGATAGATCAAATATAAGAAAATGTACACAATTGACCATCTTTAAGAGTGAATGGAACTTTATTTATTCAAGTAATTTCATTTTAAATGGCAAACCTGGGCAGTGGAAGTTTAGTGGAAGGACAGCGTGTCGCAGAATGAGACGACAAAACAAACTGTAAACTGAAGAGGACAGTGACAGAAAGCCCATCCCAGAGTTTGAGGGAGTCACTCCAACGAGAACATGCTTTTTTTTTTTATTCAGCAGGAAAATAAACATGTAACTCCACACTGATGATGTAATCAATCCAAAAGAAGCACCAAACAGTTATTGAATGCATTACCTGTAAAGTAAATGGACGGCGTTTTCAGCAATCCAGTTTTTATGTTTAATTAATACATTTTTAAATTGCTTTAATGTAACGTTCTAATTTTCTGATGAGGTTTCAATAGTTTTAAACCAGAATCACCAAACCTGACAGAATTAAAGCTGTAAAATGCATCTCAGTTAATTTAAATGGTAGCTTAAACTAGCAACAAGGAATGGTTTAGGTACAGAAGCTAAGAGACTGACTCAAGGATTTTATATGATTAATAATGTCAACTATACAATATAAATTAAACCCATTTTAAGACTAACCAATCAATTATAAATATTTATTTGAAACATAGATAAAACGACTTTCAATAAGACATTCAGAGACCACTGCAGCCGAAAATGAATTTGACAACAGGAAACCAGAGTGGGTTAAGAATGCAACACATTCACCTGCACTGATCAACTGGTGATAACAACAAACACAAAGACACACACGCACACACCCGGGTGTGATATTAGGATTCATTTCTCTGAATGTAAACTTCATGAAGACGTGATGACTTTACCGTCCACTCGTTCCTGGGTTCAGGTGGAAAGTCAGTGCCGGCGCTGCCGCCCGCTGCAGCTGTGGATCTGCAGCTGTTGCAGTGAGCAGGGCTGCCAATCAGGGACTTGTTCTTTCTGAACGGGTAGAGGGACAGCATGCGGCTCAGCTTGAACTTTTTCTTCTCCTTTTCCATCTCAGCATTTTCCAAGCCGTTGTGTAATCCTGCCCTCATCCATAACACGAAAATGCTCGGCACTAAAAATCACGTAGCTCACCTGAAACTCCTCATCAGAGCACGAGCACACTTCACCCTCCTGTTTGCACTCATGTTAGAGTTTGCAATGAGGGTGCAGGAAAATAAAAAAAGGAGCAATCTTTCCGTCTCTGGCCTTTATCTACTCTCCTGCAGCAGGGCTATCCTGCTATGTCGTTTAAAATTGCTTCTTCTTTTTCTCCCCCATGTCCCTCCAGTTCTGCCCCTGTGTCGGTTTGGTGTAATTAGCGTTGTGTCCTCATAGTTGAAGTGAGCTGCGAGTAAACCGAGCAGGAAGGAAGAACCTGCACTTATTCTCACACTCCTGAACCCAACTTGTGGAGCGTAAGCATCTGTGTCACAGTGAGTGTGACAAAATTGCACGATTCAATTTAAAAAAGACACAATGAAAGTGGGATGGGAAAAAAAAAAAAGCAAGCAAAATGTGTGCAAATTAGGTTTGTTAAATGTAATTTCAGCTTTCCATTTAGTACTTCCTATATTTAAAAGGCAGAGGGAGGATGATTTGAGCTCACAGCCTGCCTTCATTTCTGCACAGCCAAACAAAACAGCTTTCGTCAACCATAACATGTTCTTACACTCTGGCTCCTCCCTAACCTGCTTTCTTTATAGCTTCTAATAGAGTGGATCTAAATTAATTAGAAATGGATCAAAAAAGTAAATAGTTTCAGTTTCAGCTCAGACAAATTCATGTGGATTTCTTACATTTTGGTTAATGACAATCATGACTATAACAGCTTAAATAAAACACAAATATGCTTTTGCTGCTAAAGTTACATTGAACATCGAGTCTGCTGAAATTTTTAGTACTATAAAGGAGATGCTCTTAATAAATTAAAAGGAATCCTTTTACATGAATTACTGCATCCATGCAGTGTGTTAGGGAAGTAAGCAGGGTGTGGTTGTGTTGAGGTGTTCAATAAGGCCAGGTTGCTCTGACAGCGGTCTGGATCGCTCAAGTTTCTGCATTGTTGTTGCTCATCTTCCCCTATAGATTTTCTGTAGGATTCAGGTCAGGCCAGTTAGCTGCTTAAGCAGGTCCTGGTAACTCATCTATGTGGGACCTCGTGCAGCTTGGACTTAAAACATCTCCAGTCTCCCTCCCAGTGGGGAACCCTTAGGGGCTTCTACGCCAATGCATTCGATACATTTTCCCTCATTTACATTCTATTGTTGTAAGTCTACTGTCGAGTTCACGTCAGTAATGAAAGGGCTAGTGTCTTGAAAAACATGTTATCCAATCAGAATCGTCAGAATCTATCAAGACCCGGTTATCTGGCTCATTGATTGGTTAGGACTTCATGAGTCCAGAAGAAGGCCAAGCAACGTCTCCCAGTTTCAGAGTGAAGGGTGACTTGACCAGCATTTTGAGTGGGCGGGAAAGAAAAAAAAAAGTTCATAGGCCTTCTGGAAGTTTTAACTGCAATCTCAGATGTAGAGTGGTAAGAGACCGTGAGAGGGAGTTAGAGAGCGAAGTGGCGGAAGACCAGAGTGATGTTGTGGCTAGCTTAATAGCTCGGTGGATGTACTTTGTTTTCATTTAATATGGTAGGCCCATGTTATAGGTAATCTCGATTATTATTCACACAGGATTAATATTACTCTGGGACGTTCAGTATTAAATTGCAGAGGTTTTCTGTGTAAAAATGCGAGCACAAATAGTTTAATTAAATAAGTCAGCTGATCCCTTATAAATCCTCATATCAGTAGTTTGCGGTTGGATTTTTGTACCTCGAGTTTGATATTCGTAATGGTGCGTAATGGTGCTTGGCGTATTGTGCATTTGATATTAGATTTTACTTTTATGAAGTTCATGAATTTATTTGACTCAGTCGGTGTGTGTGTGTGTGTGTGATTTCTGATGCGCCGTGAGTTTAAAGCACTGCCCATGGTGATTAAATGAGCCTTGGTGTCCGAGTCCGTATGTCCGGTTTTGGTGAAGTTAATGTTGAGCAGGTTGCTTGTTGTGGAGAATTTTGTAGATGTTATCGCCTATTGTTGACGTATTTGTCATCTTTGATTGGAGGATTGCAGTTGGTAAGCCCTTTCAATTAATCGTAGACCATAGTTGGTGTGTAATGGTGGCTAGGGGAGGCTCAGGGTTGGGGGTGAAGGCCTAGCTGTAGGTCTCACGGTTTGCCACTGCTCCGTCCAGACACCTAAAAAGCAACATTTACCTTCATTTTAAAACAGAACTTTGGACCTCTGAACAACCCTACATGTAGCTTAGATAAGGTCCATCTAATGGCGGGTGTGTGTGCTGGCTATTTTCAGGGTCAGACTACAGCTACAGTTCAAAAGTTTTAACGTTAACAGTCACAAGTCCATGGTTATCCTCGTTCTTAACACCTAATTTTCCTTCCACTCAACTTTTCATTAAGCTGCTAAGATTCAGCGCTCTATAAACAGGCAGTTTCTTTGGCAATGATTAATGGCTCCCCAATCTGGAAGATGAAGATAAATTTAAAGTAAGACGTTTTCTATTGGATAGTGAGAACAAACAGCTTATCTACGTATATGTTAACCATAGCATGACAATTGTAGTCTAATACTATTGTGATTTCCTGAGAAACTTTACATATCCTGGTGTGTAGAAGAGATCCGTGTTAAAAATGAGCTTACCTTGCATTCCTATATCCTACTAATTTAGGACTTAGCCTATAAACTTACAGTGGAATGTTTCAAAATCCCAGTTACAGTGAAGCTTTTATAGATAATTATGTTTAATTATGAGCTAATTTTATAAATAATTACAACTGGCCAGTTTTACTAAACAGACTGTGTTAAAGTGGCCAGTATTTTTAGATACTGACATCTTGGGACCAAACACTAACTATGTGGAGATTTCAAGTTGAACTTCTGAACAAATTAAGCCAGAGGAAGCAAAATATAATTTTAGGTTCAAATAAACCTGTGCTTCGGTCTGCTGGTACACAAGTCTGAATCTTTTAATCGTTGTGATGAACCTTAAAGGCCTGTAATAACCAACGAAGATGTGTGTCTACGAATCCGTTTTCATTTATCAAGACAAACATTTAGCAGGAAGTGGTATCTGTTTGGACTCAAAAGACAAGCAGGACTTAATGCTTAAAAGATTACAGTTTTTTCACCAACATCTCAACATCAAATGAAATCATATGTTGTTTAAAAGAAAGAATAAAGGGGTAAGAAAAGGAAATATTAGTTCTGATTTGCACAATTAAAGTTAAGCAAGACACAGAAGATGGACACCTTGAGTCAATACTTCTGACGGGTCAGATACAAAACCCACCTCTTTCAGAGCTGCAAAGCACTATATGCAGTAACAATTTCAATTATGTATTTATTTTTATTCCAGAATAGTCCAACAAACATGAAGACAGAAAAATAAAGTGAGCAAAAGGCTGCAAAGATGTTGCAGGGAGCTGCAGGAGCTGTGTTTTGACATTAGTGAGGGCTTACCTGATGTCTAAACTTGGCAAACTCCCTCTCTATCCAGGTGATCTGAGACTCGTTCTATAGGAAGTGATTAATGCAGCAGTTAGCAGCAGTTACAGGAAACGTTGCAACTGAGGCTTCCTGTTTGTTTATAAATGGACTAATGAAAAATGACAGAATCTTGCACAAACACAAACACACACACAAGTCGCACTGGGGCGGAAGGAGGTGATAGAGGGCAAAGTGTCGGTGAGATTCAGCAACAGGAAACTTCTCTTCCCTCCCAGTTCTCACTTCCTTTTTTCTTAAACCGATCTCACTTCCTTCCTGCTCAATACCTTCTACATGCAAGGGCTTAGCTTCCCGGTATGAGGGCAAAGATCCGCCAACATGTTGAACCATTCGCTTACGAAAACTACTAGAATTGCACACGAATGTAAAGGGAGTCTAAAACTAGATCCGGTGCGGTTTCATTGACGGTCAGTAGACAGCCCTGTATGTTTGTATCTAAATTATCAATGCATCTTATGCTATCTGCCCATGTAGACAAAAGGTACAAACACACTTAGTTAATCTTTTTAAGTCTGAAGAGGCAGAAATATAATTTATTTTGCAGCTGTGGAGATGAACCCCCCCCCACCTACTCTTCTCCCAAAAATCTCACACCACACACACACAGCTGCCCACAGCCTTCGGCACGCACACTCAAAAACAGTTAACATCACGTGAAGGTTACCATCTAGTCCACTCAGAAAATTTAAAAAAAGTGTCCACTTGCCTCTTGGGTGCGATGTTTGGTGCGAAATATGAACCTCCACATGTCGGGGTCGGGTTGTGTCCATGTCACTAGTGACAGTAACGGTCGGCTATCTTACAAATACTCAGCATTTCTGTCAGTTAGCTAACCCTTTTTGTATGCAATCCCTCAGAACATAAAATCAACACACACACACACACACACCCAGACACTCTAAAATGGGAAGTTATAAAAACGTGTAAGAGCAGCAGACTGATTTGTTGGGGACAGTGAGGGAAGAACAGTGCTAAGTATGTTCTCTTGATTATTTAAGAATAATGGCACAAGTGAATTCTATACAAATACAACTTTAGGAAGCTGACAGAGAAATAAGGGAACTAGACAATATTATCTTAGTTCGAATGATTCTACAAAAATGAACATCGTGTTTTGAGTTTCCCTTTTCTTTTGCATTTGATGCCGACCAACATCACCCAAAAATTCGCTATCAAACTAATTAAACATGCAAAGTTTAACCCTAAGCTTCCTCTATATGCTGTTGACATTCAGCTCCATATGTCTGAGGTCATGACTTTGTTACCTCTAGTCTACATAGAAGCATTTTTTCATCATCCAGATATCCTAAAAAGCTCCTTGTGCAGTTTCTTCCATCCCCAAGTCGGTCGTGACAGACGGCTGCTTGTACTGAGCCTGGTTCTGCTGGAGGTTTCTTCCTGTTAAAGGGGAGTTGTTCCTCTCCACTGTTGCTACATGCATGTTCAGTATGAGGAATTGCTGTAAAACCAAGCTATCATTTCGGCGTGCTGATCCCGGAGGAGTGAATGCTGCAAGTCAATGACTCAATGCAATCTGCTGGGGTTCCTTAGATTGGAAACTTTTTAAGCGGATTTGTTTATAATGTATTTATGATTTGAACGAAATACATTTATTGTAAAGTGCCTTGAGAAGACACGTGCTGGAAATTACCACTATATGAATTAACTGAATCCAAAAAGCAGATAAAAATAATGCCAATGCAAATTAATATAAGATGTCACATTTTTCCCATGTCAGATACAGGTGAATTTCTTTAACTGGCTCGCTACACAATCCACATACAGTCTAAATGTAAAACTCTCTGTAAAGACGCCCAATCTTATCTCGCACATCCCTAACGTACTCCTGCAGCCGGGCTACTGGTTCCTAAAATTTCGTAGTGAGTCTGGTGGCAGAGTGATTGGGTACCATGTCTCTTTAGATGCAGAGTTTTCACACACCCAAAGCGTTTAAAGTTCCAATTAAAACTTCTTCTTTACTGAGGTTTGAGAGTTATATACAATATTTTTTAACTGCTTTCCGCTGTAGGATTCAGTAATAGCATTTCCAACTTTAGGTAATGTTATATGTTTAATATCCTATATCTGTACTTCTGCATTCCAGATATAACCTTTGCCAATGTTCATTTCTTACTTTTTCCAACTCTATATTTAATTTCTTAGGCGGTTTTTGTAATTATTTTAATCAATTTTAAATTTTAAAGTAAACATCCACATGTAATGAATGACATTTTAAGTTGTTGTTGAATTGTGCTTGTGTAAATCGAATCCTCTTAATCTAAATGCTTGTAATAAAGTGACTATTAGATAAAGATTGAGCGATCGGTTTCATAATCTGCTCGTCTTCCTTTAACTGCTAGGTGGCAGATGATACCTCAGCGACCGTCGTGGCGCAATGTTCTCTGTGAGACACAAGGGGCCAGTGCAGGTTTGCAGCCAATCCAGCGGAGAGTGCACCAAAAAGGAGAGTTATAGGACGCGGGGCTTGGCCAAGTAGGGGCATGCTCACATTTCAAACCTGTGGCTCATCTGAATCCGAGAATTGCCTTTAACATCAACAAACAGAAAAGGGATAAAAGGAATGCATGTGGGAGGTGCTGGGTCTGGACTGGATGTGACCTACAGCAATGTTTGCAAATTGTTGCTTGGTACATAGTTGCTCAAATTATTGATTGTAAAGAGTATAAAAGGAAGTCACACAAAACCAAAAATAGGTCTGAAGGCAGCTGTGTCTGAGAATCACAAGACAATGATAGCATGTGTGTCTTCCCAACTAGCTACCAGTCCTTCCTGGAAAAAAAAAAAGTTGCACCTGCAGATTTTCAAATACATGACAGCCCGACTGCTGGAACATAGACGCGCCTGCTGGAAAACGGATGATGTGAAGGAAAAACGTCTGGATTAAATGTCTGCGCCTCCCTGTCCTGTACTGCAGAGCGCAGAGTTTCAGTCTCCTTAGTGTGAAAACAAATCTCTCTCTCTCTCTCTCTGACACACTTTGTAAAAAGAAAACACAAACAAAACCAGAACATAGATTGAAGAGGGTTAACAAATACTGAGACAATTGTAGGCACTACAAACTATTTCAAGCATCATGTCTTTTTTCTTTTTATATCCATACAGTTAGTTGTTTTAAAGCTACATTTACATGTTATCCACTGTTTGAAACTCAATGCTGATTAGACTAACAGTGAGACATCTTTTCATTGGAGTCTTAAACATGATGAGAAAATAAATTGACTTTTTAACATCATTATTGTAACATGAGAAAGAATGATTTATTTTTTAGGTGTTCAACTGCATCTACTGCTTTGACTATAAAAGGCAAAAAAAAAGGTTAAGGAATACCTTAATATAACAAGAAGCCGAGATTCTGAGATCCTGGAAGTTATTTAAATAATTAAAAAAACAAATAAGTACATAAATAAAGCAAGTGAAATTAAAGAATTTCTATTGAATGCATGAAATGTAAATATCAAAAAGTTTTGGAAAACAACGAATAAAACCCCCAAAATATTCATAAATACATAAAAATAGGACAACATTCTTATATTTTTACAAAAAGTATGCATAAAGCCAAAATAAATAAAAACCAAAATAAATTACGATATGCCAAATTTCAGCCGACATAAAGCTTAGAAATTTGTCCAACCCTTTATTTTTTAAAACGCGTTCACACTGCGTCACCCACGAGTCAGCAAATGTGTTTCAGGAAGAGAGGATGAATGAACATTGTTTAAATGATTCAGGCAGTTCTTTGTGCTTACAGTGATTTAATATACTGTGCAGCCTTAATAGCTAACCATTAATTGGCACAACTAACTCTTTTGTATACTTTAGTCATCAACATCATGGAAATACTAAGATACTCCGGTGCTAAATGTTGTAGATTTATTAATATAATTAATTAGGTTTACTTAACTGCATAGTTAACAAGTTGATGTCGATGATGTCTGCGCTTTGTCTTTCAGCATAATTTTAGATTTGGTCATGCTATGTTTAAACAAAGACCAGTGAACTGCACAGTGTCGTTACAGACGGGTATAAATTTGCCACAAATTCACTAGAGTTGGATAAACTTAATTATAACACAAAAAAAACAAACAAAGATATGTGTAGGAAATTTTTGGATTGATCTCAACAGACATCTATATCTAGAAAATTTGACAACAATATCGCAGCTGCATGCCTTTACAACATCATGCACCCCCATTCCCTAATAAATATTGTAACAAAGCAGTTTTCTACAGAGCTGATATCGCACACATGAATATTGCAATGCATCAATCTATTGCACAGCTGCATAAAAAATAGACTTAGAAAACTATGAGCTTATGTTTAAATCTTTTAAACGTAGTAGGTCCAAGCGTATCCCCACATCCTAGCAATGGCATTTTATCAGGTTTCTCATTGTCAGTGTTACAATCCTTTAGCCATTTCTGTTTTCACATTGTTCAGAAAAGAACTGTTGCAAAAGAAATTCACACTTTGAGCATCTTAAAGTTTCTAGTAAGTACATACTTTGTGTCAAACCTGAAGTTTTTATTATCAAACTGTGTGATGTTTGGTAGAGTCATGAGCACATGTTAAAGCATATACAGTAAAAACACGCCCCCCAGTGTAACCACAGTTAAAGTGAACAAGGCTTCAATGTAGCTTTCAAATAATGCAAGTAAATGTGAAAATAGCCTGACACCCATTTCCAGGCTATACTGAGCTTTATGCAACACGTTCTCCAATGTCTCTTCTGAATGTTGGAGTCAAACCATTAATCCAAAAAAACTTTGAAGATTTCAAGTTTGTGCTTTTTCAAAAGGGGATTTTGGAACTGTTCAAAAGAAGCATTAAACCACACCACAGTCCTTAAGAGGCTTCATTACAATGTACAACTTACAACTGACTTATTGCCAAACTCTCCCAGCAAAAGCAAAAGTTTGGCTTAAACTTCAAACCAGCTGAGTAAGATTGTGTTTTTCTTCACTTTACTGATTTTTGGATTATGTGTAAGCATATCTATAAACAGGTTTAATAATTTTTAGTTTTCAATAAGACATATGATATGTTGAACTGGTTAATATGCTATTCCCTTACAACAAAATCCGTTCAAAGCATGTCTAAACAAATTTAATTACATAGGAATTTAAAAAGCTGGGTCTGTGTTTTTGTTCCTTTGTGTCAAAGCAGGAGAGTCCAGACATGCCCAGAAAGAGGGGCCCAAATCAGCCAGGTGGGAGACAAGAATGTCTGTTCCTGTTTATCAAACAAAGACATTTGAACCGAACGATCAGAGAGGAACTGGATAGAGTAAAAGAGAACATCTGAAAAATATTTGAACATTTACTTATTCCAGGTAATGAAATACCAAATTTCTGTTTCTCAGAATGGCTACAAACGTAATTACTATCTGCTTTCAGAGTGGATTTTAAAAGGAAGGTTTAGTGGAAGGAAAATCTGTGCCAGAAAGGCATTTAACTTTGAGTCCATCTTGAACCTGAAATACTTCCAGTTAGCTCGTGTTTAAAATTGCCAACCGTTACTAATATCCAACCTCCCCCTTGTTGGCTTCTGACTCAACATGAAGATCTGTTCCAGTTACTGGTCCAGCTTTTTCTCTTTTTTTGCTTTTTGGTTGATTTTGGGACCCTTAACCATTGAACTCTTCTGGTACTTTTAACTTTAATTATTCTACACAATTTTTAAAAACTCTTCTAAACTTTTCCAGAAATATTCTGTCTACATTTTATGTTTTTTTGTTTTTCCAGAGGAGAGTATTTTATACTCACCAATGAGGTTCTACAATATGCTCTCAAATGTACAAGTGTTAGAAAACTTAAATTACTAAGTTTAATTAGCATGTTAGTTAGTATTAAAGCAATATCACACGAGAGGGAGTGCTATATCGGTAAATATCGGCACTGGTGTGATTTGGTCTTAGGCACGAGGCCGCAGACAAATTTTTTAAATAAAATCCTGCACTTCCTGTACTGCAGCCATGGCAACAAGGGCCAAAGGTTTTATGCCCTTGGGTGCGACATTTGAAACTGCTGAGAAACTGAGGTAAATAGGGGAGAGGAGCACCAATGTAACAGGAAACCAGAGCGAGGAGAACCTGTAAATATATGCATAAGAATAAAAAGACAGAAAATCCTTAGCTGAAAGTGTAAACATCATCCTGTTCTATATTACTGAGATCTATGAATGATGAGATCAAATGATTAGAGCATTTCCCTCAATCAAACTCGAGAGGGAACCGTGAAGCTATGGCAACTGTACTCTCTCCCGGTCAGCTCGCTCTGTAGAAGACAGGAGGTGATACACAAGGCAAGGCCAGACACGCACAACAGATCACACGGTGCTTCCAGGTAACATTCACAGCCTCCATATTCGCAAATAGAGTACTTATGTATCATCACAGTCTACTTCAATGTGCAGGATAATGCCAGACCCTTCTTCACCTCATGGAGGACAGCAGAGCTTTGCATATTTATTCTGTAGGTGATATATTATAATGACATTTAATAGGCTGGTGGGAGGTGCTTATATCAGAGACCCGTCTGAGGACACAGAGGCACGCTAGGCGCTTAATCATCATGGCATGACAAAGAGAGTCTGAATCTCAGTGACTGCGTTTGCTTTTCAAATCAGACGGATGCATGAATAAAAGCCAATCATGAATCTGACCTGTAACGATTAATTATGTGAATCTGCATACAAAAGATACTGTAAACCTCTTGAATCCAGGAAGCGCGAGTGAGAATCCGGGTTTAGCGACGCCAACGGTATAGTAACCATGACAACCAGGCCAATAGCAACTATGAATGGACGGAGGGAGGAGATTAAGAGGATAGATGGTTGGATATATCTCACAGCTGAGAGGCATGTGAGTCAAGTAGAGTAGCTTTTACTCTTTAGCATTATTCATAGAGGTGATTCAGACAAAACAACAACAAATAACTTGATTTAAAATTTCAGATTGGGTTTGTTTAAATTAATGGAAACAATATTTTCTTAAATCCATTATTCAAGCCTGGAGAATTTCCTTTTTGTTTTGTAAGCACGTGCAAATCTACATTTAAATACATCTTAAAATATATCGATGTAGTAAAATAAATTCCAACTGTATTTTGTTCTGTAATTTTATTCAGTTAGAGACACTCACTGTATACATTCTTCAGTGTTTATTAACAGTCTTAGTTATGATTATGGCTTATGATCACAATCAAAAAGTAAGATACAAAGGCGGTTATAAACGGAAATAAAGAAATGTTATTTAGCGAAAAGCCTATTTCCATGTTCAATATTTGCACTCGATACTGTTGATACTGGCTTTGGCATCTACCACAACTGTACAACATTTTTTTCTTCCACAAAAAGTCTAAATAATATGAATATTGTACGATGTTTCGTCCTTATTCAGATAAAACAGGGACAGGTCAGTGCATCAAAAAACATTCGTAGTCAAGTATCTTACAGACAGCAAAATATCTTTGTGTCTAAACTGATTGGTTGAGATTGAGTTGTGAAACTGTTATTATTAGACCATGGACAGGTGTAGTGAATTACTTTTTATCAGCTGTTAGAAGGTACAATGTACTTGTTTTTTACTCATTTACTGCTACTTTATTTTCACAGGTCAAAAGAAGTGCATTGCCATAAGTCCATTAAATATTCAAATAAACCTTACCTGACATTTTTATTGTTCGTCAAAGGATACTAATCAATTTAAAAGCCCTTTTGACAAGAAAGAGGAACCAACATGTGTGATGGAGTTGTGGCCACATTTTAGCTGATATTCATGCAGAAAGTGTGGAAAATATTATACCAGGATAATGGAAAAACTGCAGAGACGACAAAGTTTACTTCACAACTGGGACGGGTAGTTTGAATAGTCAACAGCCAGACTATCAAAGTAACTATTTGCATCGACTTTAGCAAGTGAGAAACTTTTTGTGGTGGTCTGTATTTTTTATTTGTCCCTTGTCGGTGAAATTATTTGTAGATGCCTGCAGGTTATGGTAAATTAGTAACCGTTTACCCAAAACCGTTCCCATTTTCTTTGTGCCAAGGCAAATAAAGGATGTTTGACTGTGGCCTGTATGTTAGCATTTATACTTCCTTTGGATCAATCACATGGAAAGCATTACCTTAAGTAGACTTTTTTTTTATAGAGAAATAACAAATACCTTCAGTAAGATAGTGTTTGATCAGTATGTCATATGAACAATGCTTAGAAATCTACATTACTCCACAGTGGTTAAGCTCTCATAAGTAAACACCAGACATTTTAAGATGTTAAAAAGGAAAATGTAGAGGTAACATGTGTTGACAGCTACATGGGGATATCAGAATATCAATGCTAATGACAACCAGAGAAGATATTACAATATCTATCTAACTGCTGCAAGAACATTTGTGTTTCAAATTAATGTTTTGTAATTTGCAACATTGGCAAATTACAGACTGGGCTCACCAACGGGTTATTTTAAATCTCTATAGGGAGCCGGTTCGTTACATTTCACAAGTTGCATCTAATCGACAAATAGAAAAATTGCCATAATAATGTTGGGTTTATGAACTTACATTTGATTTGGTAAACGTGTTATTACTACTCTTGGATATGTGTTGTCTCATACCAAGATGATAGACTTCAGTGTTTAAAAATAATGTTATCATTCTTTCAAAACTTTTGGCCGTGCTTTGCGCCAGTTCGAAATCACTTTTATAAATATTTTGTTCCAATTCTGGTATTTCCAAATAAACAGAAATCCAAGATTGAAAATGTAAAGTTTGAAAAATGACTATTTGAAATCTCAGACTTTGTATCTTCAGCTTTTTGGAACCGTTTCAAAGCATTACCAAAACTTCCCAAAGCCTTGATCTCACTTTTACAGTTACACTTAGTTTTTGTAAAAGTGTAATCCTTTTAAATGATCCCAAAAACAGAGAGAGATACAGCATCAGTTTTAATAACATTTTGTGGAAACTGTGCAACAGATCACACTTCTAGACCATAGGCAAGCAGAGGGAACGGTTATACTGTGTACAAATAGATCCGAAGATTTAGAGCTTCTTTATATCAAAGGGACAGGCCTGGTAATTGGACCATAAACCATATTCCCAGTGCCCGTCTGTCTATGAGCCATCTAAACCCCCTAAACTTCCATTGCTATTAATTCTGGCTTTACTAAAGACACACTTCAAACACAGGCACTTTACTCAAACCATACAATCTATAGAAACATAAATACTGGTTTACTGTAGAGAAACCACTGCAGTAAATTCACATTAGCTGAAATACACATGTAACCCTCCCAGATCCTCCTGGGTCTGCAGTGGCAATTGTGACAAGTTCTGTTGGTGCTGCAAAAAATATAGAGCCTCTTTAATTTGTACTAAAACCTTCTGGAGAGCCTCAATTAACATGCCGCACCAACACAAGTCTGACTCAGCCGATAAAACGTGAATCACGTTATGTGCCTGGGAGGTGGCTTACACACTTGTGTAATGAATCTGATTTTACATCGGAGACTTGTTAACCCGCCTGGTTTATGCATAAAGAATGACCTTCAATTATTTAAAGGAAGCTACTGATTCACTAAACATTCAGTCATACTACTCTACGTCAGACGTCTTTTTCAGAAAGAGAATAAAATACCTTGTTGAAAATAAAATTGATTCATTGAACAAAATGAGAGGTTTTGGAAGTGGCCTTGCTTGAGTGAATCAATTTTCATAAAAGCGAAAGAAGTTTGGCTCAGAAAGTTTGAGTTAACGTCAGCAAGAACAGTTTAATCGTCAAGGACATCTTCTCAACAAAGTGTTAAATACCTCCTGCTTATCTGGTCTATAAGACATAATGATAAATACGGCTTTAGAGGAGAGTGCTGATGGATGATTTAGTGTGAGGCAGGAAGAGGGCATCTTCAAGCCTCGGTGGCTTTTTTCATTAGGGTTTGTGTCAGTGAGGGTACGTTTGTGTGTGCGTCATCAGGGTTCCCTGGCTGTCATCATCCAGAAGCTTTTCCAAGTCCTCTTATAAAAAGGTTGTAACTAAGAGGTCTGGCTGTTAATTGTCTGCTTGCTGGAGAAATAATCGAATGAGCCAGACCTGAGCCAGCATTTGAAACTGATGCTTTCAATCGTATTACTGTACATAATGGAAAAAGATTGAGCGACAAACAGGGAGAGATTAAGGCTAAAACAGAAACAGAACAGAGAAAAGAAATTGAGTGGGCGTGGAAAAACATAGTAACTATAACCTTTGTAAAAATCCATTTTATTTTATGGATAACGGCAGATTTTGACTTAGGTGAATGAGAAGAAAAGGGATTCTTCAACTGGATGGTTCACATACAAGAAAAAAAAAAGAATTACTGGCCAACACAAAATAACTAATAATAATAATGTGTTACTAAAAAAATAATAAAATAATCACCCCAACAACCCTGAAAACACCAAATCCCATGCAGGCACATGTTAGTGGCAATATTATGCTGTGGGATGCTTTGCTACACGGAAAGGGAACGTGTTAATTCATGCGTCCTTTTTCAAGTTTGTTGTTATTCACGACTTTGGCTCAGTCCATCAATGCTCACTTATACATTTGTAGTAATAAAAACTTTACCTTAGGAAGCAGAGGACAAACTCATATTTAGTAATTTGTTAGAAAAAAAAAGCACAAAAAGAGAATTGTTTTCACTTTTTTATGGGTCACACAATGACAAAAACAATGATGGATAAAATCAAGCTGTCACTAACATCCTTACAAATCTGAGGTGAAAACGGGATTCAGCAGCAGCAAAAAAAAAATCGTATTCTCAGCCATATTATCACCGTGGGAGCTTTCACACGTTTAAATGTCATCTGCTGCAGAAACGAAGAGCAGTTATCCACCTTCTGAAGGCTTTTTAGATAAACACTGTCACCGATGTTGAACATCACACTGGTGTGTTCACATACGGCAAAAAAAAAATGTTTGCGGTCCATTGACATTTTAAATCTTTATTAGATTTGCCATAATTATGATACGTTTCATATTACAATTATGCAAAAAAAAAAACATCTACTCCTCCAAGCTCTTAATGCTTCAGGTGTCAGCACTGACATGAATTCTACAACTTTTATAAACATTTAGAACTCAACTAAAATTATCAAATGCAGAAAGATAAATGGAGGAGGACTTGGCGTTTTAAATGGATTACCTGCTAAATGCTCATTTTTCTATTTTACACCAACACTCTACATCTCTTTTGTCTTAAAAAACGTCCGTTGTTTTAAATAAACAATTCTCGCTTTTCATCCGAAACCTTCCATCTCAAGCTCATTACCACAAAGACAAACGGCATCTGCCTAAACTTAAATGTCACGCTGCGATATGCCTTCAGGATGTGGCTCAGTATCAGCACGGCAACTTTTGTAAGACGTCCATCTTTAAACCAATGATCTTTGAAGACAATGTTTAGGGTATGTAAGATGTGCAAGGCACAGTGACGAGTTATCATCCTCGTAGTGCTGTTTAAAAAAAAAAAAAAGATGTTCCGCGTTATTCTTTTTTGTCTTAACACCATTTTCATCATAGTTAGTAACGGTCCTTATCCGTCATAAGACTAGGATAAAGAATTATCATTAAAGTAAGTCCAAAATCCAACTTCTCATTTATCATCTAATGGTTTGTTCCAACTAATCTGAATGGGGTAGTGCATGCTCTTCATGACACAGTTATTGGAAAACAGTGTCTGTTCAGTCAGAGGCTTCTTCAGCTAAGTTGTAAAACAGAACGCTACACAAGATCTTTCGTGCCCTTAGTTAAACGGGTTACTCCAATACCATTTAATTTCTCTTTAGGATAAAAAAAAAGTGGTTTTGATAGATGTGACTACATACAGGTTATAATAACTTCCCAAGCATAGATTAGACAGATTTTCCTAGAAAATAAAAATAAACAATTGCAATTGAATTGTTGAAATTGTCACACCTAATCCATGTACAGGCCTTTTAGAGTGTGGTAAAGTTTATCAGTAAATTTTTTGATATTCTGCATTAAACAAGGAGGGAAACAACCCAAAGACATTTCTTAGATTTTTAATAGTTTCTGTACAGAAAACCAAAAAAACTTCCACCCAAATCTTCAACATGGCCATGTAAACTGTTTAACGTCAGTACATGGGCTGTACGAGCAGATAGATGAGCACAAAATTCCCCTGGCAGATTTAGCTTCAAAGCATTTTTTTTGTATCTGACAAATAATCTGTGTAGTCATGTAAAGATTAGAGCAGTGGCAAGAGACCTACAAACCTGCAAACACTAAGAGATTATAAACTCAGTTGTCTAATCATCAGTGGAAACATGCAAAAAAGCTGCCGAGCAATTAGATGAGTTGACTGCTATAGTGTCAACAATGATTTCCTCATAATGAAGACGCTTTCCTATAATAAAATGTAAATCAAATATTTGCTGAATGAAAACATTTTTTTTTAAATGCAACTCTTCTAGGATGTCAGATTTCTCCTGACCAGCAGACAGGGAGAACAGCGTTTTGTTTTCTAGTTTGAACTTGTTTAACTTTTTCTGGTATAGGATAAGGAACGCTTGAATTCCTAAGTCATACTTTTTAAACAACTAATAGGGAAGTTGAACTCTTCTGTTTACTGCTAGCTGACATTTATATGAGTTTTTGGGCCTTTTTGGTTCTTCTGTGTAACATTTGGTGTTTTTTTTAAAAGCATTTGCCTTCTGAATATCAAAATTTTTATTTATGTTAATAAAAAAATTTATTTAATCTTTTAATAACTGCCTTTTATGCAACAATCCTGGGCTCCAGGCATGGCAACTCCATAAGGATTTTTTTTGACTCCACTATTCATGTTTTGTGCTTTGGCCTTTTTTCCCCACTAAAAATCTGTTTGAATTCACTAAAAACAATTGTTAATAAGTTTTGGGGTCGTGTGATACTCTTTTAAACAATGTGGTTAAGATATTTGTTTTCATAAATACTTAAGACTCCTTCTAAAATTGCTTAACTGTTTTTTAAGTGTCAGATGTAAGTAAAAAAAAATAAAGCTTAGAGTTTGTTGGCTTTTATGAATAACTGGGTCTTGTATGTAACAAAAGCCAAAGACAAATTTGGTCAGGATAACGAATGTTGATGAACCAAATAAATCGAATAAATTTTTTTATTTGCAAGTCACACCCCAAAGACAACTGAAAGTTGTTACTGACCAGGAGAAGTCAGATTGTTGCATTTATGCTTTTTTGAGTGTCTTTACACCATTTTCATCATAGTTACTGATGTCCTCATCTGTCTTAAGACGAAGCTGAAGAATTAGTGTCAAACTAAAGAAAATATCATCAAAGTAAGTCCAAAATCCAACTTTATCATTTAGTTGTTCCTATTAATCTGACAAGGGTAGTGCATGATTCACTTTATTGAAATATGATATAGACGCTTATATATGTTGCATTCAGAGAAAACGAAATGAGACAATTGGGAAAAAAAACAAGTCACAGAAGATCGGAGGGAGCGCAAGGATTGGTCAACTTTGGGAATAACACACAGTCATGTGTAAAAGGCTCAGCAATCATGTTATGAGTCATGAATGAATTGGAAAGCAGCTCTGAAAAGACATCAAACAGGATCGAGAAAGAGTACATTTTCATTCTTCAGAGGCACGATCAGCATACTGTGTCTGTGATAGATCTAGGCCATGTTTGTGTGTAGCTGGAAGCAGCTTTTCCCTTAGGTGTTTAATCACAAACTGTGCATTAAGCATGGTCCCAACCTACTGACTGCAGTACAGAGAAGAGTCTCCAGGTTGTTACTAATAAAAATAATATAAGAAAAATGCATAGAACATTAAGATCCTATCCCACTGTGAGAGTCTGGGTGTATGTTTTGTTATGGATTATTGTAACCCAGCAGGGTCACTACTCTTAAAAAAGTAACATAAAAATTGCATGTTTACAACACGCAGACACACATTTGCAGAAAGAACTGCTTAGAAACTGGAAATAAACAAATGTGAACAGCTGCATGATTCCAGGGTTCATTTACCAACAGGGATGGAGTAGTGTTTTATTTAAATGCTTGCAAATCTTCAGAGTTCAAGATGTCACATTAGCAACAAACAAACCAAGCAAACTGCATTTGCATGAGTACGCGGCGACTAGACAAAAGGTTTTTACATCCTACAATCAGTCTCAGATGGCTCCTTATACTTCTAACCCTTCCCTGTAAAGCTGCGGTGGAATGAGAAGTGTTAAGAGCACAGAGCTCCAAAGGCATGTGCAAACCTTGTTAATACAGGCCTCCGCTCACTGGGGATCATGGCCAAGAAGATACCGACATAATGCATTACTCCTCTGGCAAGAACCTCAGCTCTCTCTTTTTACGGTTTGCAGTATGGAGGCGTTGATTATCTAGAACATGTTTAACTCTTTACAGCTTTAAAAAAAAAGTTAAAAAGGCAGAATGTTGTATAGACCAGGACAAAATTATCTCTGCAGCGTTCACAATCATTTCTTCTACATTGTAGTTGCTTAACCTTTGAGTTTAAGAGGGCCAGTGGAGCTTGTCTGCCCTTTCTCCTGTAATATCCTGCTGCCCAGTCATCCCCCTTATTCACACTGACACCTTTAGGGTGTCTTGTAAAAAAAGTGTTCTTTAATTCGTAATTACAAATTTTCCAACTGGAAGGAATTTGTTGCAAGAGTTTGCAAAATGTACTTTCAAACAGGATAATAGTGTTGATGGGGAAAAATTTTTGCTTATTGAGCTTGTTCAAAGTCAGACATTCTTATGTGACCAAGTCTAAGTCATGACCTGCATGTGCAAAGAAATCCAAGAATTCAGTGACACTTGGAAAACGAGAGCACACAAACAGATGCTCGAGGAATGTAAATTAGTAAGTAATATTTAAAGATAAAAACTTTGATAGGATTCAAGTGTCAGAACCAGGCTCACACATGTCTAACATTTTAGGCACTGGCTGCCTCTGAAAATATAGGATATGGGAAAAAGGAAAGCAAGTTAGTATCCCAGTATACTCCCAGTAATGTCCTAAAGCAGGGGTCTTAAAATCAAAGCCTCAAGGGGACGTTTTCCTGCAACATCTAGAAACGACTCTAGTCCAACTCACCTGAATGAAAAGGCTAAATAACCTCCTTACTATGCAGTTACATTCTATAGGAAAAACCTGCTAAGGACCTAGTTATTTGATTTACTTTTGGTATTGCATTTACTTAAAATAAATAATTTAAAAACAAAAATACAAGATCCCTGCTTTTTATCTTAAAGCAACACAACAGAACTTTCAGTTTTGATCAAATTTGGCGGCCAGTGAGGACTAACGCGGTAGTGTTTTGCCTGATGGAAGACTACATTTCCAATGAGGACCAGTGCATAGCGTCGCAAAATCCTGATCTCCCGGTCGCCTGCAGTTTGATTTAAGTAGATTTCTGTTTCCAGTGTCTGTGTGAAGGAGGAATAGCGATGTGGTGATGAATCTAATTGTGGTGAAACAATGTTGGATGATAATGTTCAAGATAAGAAACGGGGGAATTGATGTATGCCGTCAGCACATTTGTAGCAATTATGTGTGGCAGGGTTCCTGCCACCCTCCTCAAAGTTGCCTAGTGCCGGTTAAAGCAATACAGACCCCCTCGGGTCATGACAGAGGTGTCATTCAATGAGCTGTAAGTCAACGTATGATCAAAAAAGCTGTGAAAATATTTTATAAAGGTTGAAGAGTTACTTACTGTTGCTTTAGGATCATAATAGTAGAGTAGTAAAGCTATAAGTTTCAGTTACGGATCAAATTAGAAGAATATCGTGCTTTATGATTTTTTATGATAACCTAAAACCATAATCATATCCGATCTCCTCGCCAGAACTCACTGTGTCATCTGTTGTGGTCTGTCTGGGACCACCCCAGGAACTTTTAGTGGTTGCTTTAAAGTTTGGTTTCTTTAAACCAATTCGTCATAATTGCCTGTCCATCTGTAATGGATGGTAAACATCCCATTGGTCGTAGGACTTTTTTTGGGTTTCCCAGCACTATCCGGTGTATGTAAAACCTGACCCAGCGGGAGCCACAGATTAAACTTTGTTTAATTAAGTGCAGCTGCAAGCGCCGCAGCATGTCAGTGTAGACATGTCCAAGCACATGTTTAAGCTTTGAAGGGACATGTCTTGTGTACGGTAATACTGTGTGGTTAACGTAACGGGGAAAAATAGTAACTAAAAGCAGCTAGTGACTTCAAAAATACAAGTCACAACATATGGTCAGGCACCCAAGCAAACTACTTTACTAGAACTCCTTATTTTATTAGGATTTTTCTTGTTATATCAAAAAATTAAGTTCTCCTATATCCAAATGTGTCACTAAATGCACCGTCATCATGCAGCACGGAAATGTAATCAATCGAACGTTCTAAAGGTTGACTCATTAATGGACACTAAGCAGTTCAACGAGGCGGAAACTTGAGGAAACATGTTGTGAATTTATGACCGAGGTGTTGGTGGTGGTATGTGATAAAGTGCTTTGAAGAACCTGGCCCTAAAACTGTGCTGCATAGAAGGAACTCCCAGCAGGGGTAAAGGTCAGCGTGAGCATGGAGAGAAAGCCTGCTAGTCGATAAGTTTGGTGCACGCTTGTCTGAGTTTGGTTAAGAACATATTTATTTGTGAGTTCTCTTATGATTTATCCAGAGATATAAACATTAACACCAGCTGTTCACCAGCTCAGACCAATGACCCATTTGTGGGAAAGACAAAATGTAGTCTTTTGAATGGAAACTATTTTCCATATTGTGTTAAATATTTCTGTGATTCAGAGACTTTAATGAGGGAGTCTGCATTACGTACTACAAGATTTCTCTATTTTATCCTCTTGAAGTTTGAACCCGTCTTCTATGGGAGCCCCAGCTTTGGGAAAACTGAGATCTAAAGTCCTTGGACAATGCTGTTTTGTAATCATAGCTGTGCTGATAGCTAACATAAGCGGTTTAAAGTGTTAAATATATCTTTCTTCAAAAACAAGCCATAATCCTGCTTTACACTGACTTTCCCTTTAAAGGATCAATGTGACATCGCCGTTGCCTTCATAATATATGGCACAAAGCCCTGAAAGAGATTAAATGCTTCTGTATTGAGAAACGAAAAATAGCTAAAAATCAAAATCTATTGGTCAAAGATCAGAAATCACCCACAAAACCTTATTAGCTGCATCTATAACGACTGGATCTCCATCCCAATCATAGTTTCTTGAAGTTAAGAAAAAAAAAATGCAGCTAGTATAGAAATTATCGCAAGCTTCAGCACATAGCTGAAGCCAAACCACACATTTACTTTTGCAACGGTTGGGTTTTTGTGCCCAGTGTAGCCCAATAAAGTTGATTACAGAATAATGGTTTGCATTTTTGAGGTCACCTCAGATTGCTCTGGGTGAACATCATAAAAGATATAGGGAAAAAAAAAACATCCCCTGCAGGGAAGGATATAGAAGCTGGAGAAAGTAAGAAATGAACTTCCCAGGCTAGACAAGGACAGACCATTCGAGGCAGCCATCCTCCCATAGGACAAAATGTAACATTTTGCAGGTAATTGTTTTGTAAGCGTTTCTGTATTTGGTCCAGCAATCCCCCTAACCTGCCCCCAAACAAGTACAGTAGTAACAACTGATGGAAAACTTGATTATGCAACACTATGTTAACCTATGCAATTATGGGAGTCACTGTACAGTCTTAAAAAGTTTAATTTAAACCTATAAATTTCATGTTTTCAATGGTATTCAGTTCGTCCGTTCCTAAAAGCATTATGTTTTCTATCAACTTCTTTGCACTGCAGCTGAATGAAGCTACTATGAACCGTAACTGAACGCATCATTCATGCTTTTACTCCCAGTATTCGCGTTCTGGATGAGGAATTTGAGTGTCATTGTGCTGCTGTAAAACTACATGGCACAGGCTTGAGAGAAGAAGGAGGAAATAAAAGACACATATGTTCAGCTCCCACATACAGCCCCTAAGCATTTTTACTTGGTCAGGTTTTTCTCTTTATATGCATTGCAAACCGTCCGTGGTACATCACACAAAAGACTGCAACTCCCAGAATGCAGCAGAGCAGAAAGCACACACTGTGCTTGCACTGCAGCAGTTCAAACCCAGCTCTCTTGTTCTCCCGATCCTATGATTGGCAGTTAGCCTAAGACCAGAAGTCAGTAAAGAGAGTCGGGTTCCTTCCTTGTAATGTGCCAGAATGAGCTAAAGAGTGTCACTGACAACGCGGATGTCTAGGACTGTAACTATTGTCATTCGGACATGAATAAGCAAGAAACAATACATGAATAGATCAATGACTTTTAGAAAAGACGACCAAGGCCGTTTTACGCTGTTCAAGTACATTTTCAACTAAAATCTTGATAAGTTTAATAGCTTTAAACCTGCGGTTTAAATGGAAACAATAAAAAAAGGCCATAGAGAAAAAAATATTGTAACTGTAATCATAAAATTACATGCTGTAAATTTTGTAGCAGCAACATAATAGAAGTCATAATAGACTAATTCAAATGGGTCTGTCATAATAGAAGACATGGTTCTGTTTTCATTCTGAGGATGTAAACCAGGAGTCAATTATACCAAGGTTGTTGTATATTCTGCACTAGGGTATACACTGGATGTCCTTGATGGCGCTGCGACAGTAAAGCAAACAAAATAACTACAAAACCAACCTTTTCTCGATGTCTCAAGCAGGTTTCTCTGCTGCATTAGGAAGGGCAGCTTCCCTATAGTATCTCTATAATAGAGATCAGTGATACTAAAGGAATTAAAGCTTCACATTAAATAAATCTTCCCCTGCATAATAGGAATGCGTGCAGTGTGCTTGTGAGATTTCTGAAACAAGTGGGTCATAAAAGGCCACGTAAATCAAGTGCAAGGCCAGGGCTGAGAGAGTAGAGACGCCAGTTGCCATGCCTACAACATGCATGTGAAAAACAAGGTCTTGCATTTACATAAGCAACAAGACTGCACGGCTTACAACCATTTCTTGATTTACCAGTCCGGAGAGCATTCCGCTGTAACCTGAGGTAAAAAAGGTGCTTTACAAACAGCAGAACCAGCCCACACGTATTCTCTGCTGCTAAAGATATAATTTAACTGAATTACTTTAAATCAGAGCATAGTGGTTAAGCTAAAAACTATATTTCCCTCGCTGCCCCTCCAACGTCTCTCTTCATACTCTCTTGACAGCTATGTCACCCCCTGTTTCACTCTGCAGTGCCCTTTAGTGACTCGGCCACTGAAGCACAAATACCACTTGCTCAGCACCGGAGCTGCAGTGAAAAAGTCATCATCTACATTAGGGAGCACAAAAATGTCACTGAAACCAATGGAAAAGGCATTATCTTGCCGGGCTTTCTGCCCTCAGGCATGGAAGATTGGAGTTCATTCAGAAGTGGAACTGCACAGACACAGCACAGAAAACGTGCAAACAAACAGAACACAAAAGGCGAAACATCTCCTGCAAAGCTGGAACACACATTTCACTGTTATTTAGTCTATAGTCAAAGCAGCCATTTCACCGTTTCCACTTTTATCCTTAAAGCAAGTGAGACACCTAGACTCCGCACTAGTAGAAACACAGAAATTCATTTCAATTTCAATTATAACCAGGCTGCCTTTTGTGTGACTAGCTCCTGTTTGCCTTGACAAAACCATGACAACCAACTCTTAACGCACTGAGGCAAAACTGCAACACTTTATGGTGAGACTTCAACCTTGTGTTGCAACATGTGGTAATAAAGTATAGAAGCTCAAACACTTCCTTTGTTGCTGCTCACTGCAAACACTATAGGCTCCCCTCATGACCTTTAGGGTATTTTTACTAATGCCACATTAGATTAGGATTCCTGATATGTTGGTTTTCTCTCAGAGTAACGCAGGAAATCTGTCATTTGGGTTATTTTACAATATTATACTTACAGCAGCTCTATCAGATATTAAAATAACTATCCTGATTAGGGGATTATATTTGTTCTACATATTTTTTCTGCAAAGGAGATTACCTACAAATGACAACAGAGCCACATGGCAAGGAGCTTTGTGAATTATTTGCTTCTCTATCCTAACAGGGAACATCCATTGACTTCCATTCATTTGTCATGAATTTCAAAAGCGTAACGACTACACCTAACCATACCAATTACATGCCTAACCCTAAATTATTTTCTGCAACAGGCATTCACCTGACCTCTAACCAGGCTTTGGTCCCAACCAGAAAAAATATAACATAGCAAATACTTGGATATGGACACAAAATGGAGCTATGCAGTAGGAGAATGCGAGGGCTAGTCAAAATTATGCCGGACACAAACTACAGTCCACTTCAAATAGTATTCATGCATTCATGCATTGTGCAACCGCAGACTTGATTGCACCCATTTGGACTTACGCGACCGACTTATACAAATGAATGCCCAGTTTTGTAATTGAAAGAAAAATGCCTATGATGATGCTAAACAAAACAAAAGTGCAGAACAATCCAATGTTTTGTGAAGTTTTAATAAATTATTTGAACTGCAAACCTGCAGAGACATAGAAATCCACCAGAACTGATGCAACTGGCAAGAATGGCTATCGTCAAAGGAGCAGACAAGAGGCGAAAGATAAACTTTGAGAATCATAATGACCAAAATAATAACCTACAAGCACAATGCTTAAACACCACTATTGAACTAAGAATAGATTTTAAGATTCTTCTTTTGACATATAAAGCCCTCACTAATAAAGCTTCATCGTATATCAGAGATCTGATTACTCCTTATGTCCCTAACAGAGCACTTCGCTCTCAGACTGCAGGTTTACTGGTGGTTCCCAGAATCTCTAAAAGCACAATGGGAGGCAGATCTTTCAGTTATCAGGCTCCTCTCCTGTGGAACCAGCTTCCAGCTTTAGTCCGTGAGGCAGACACCCTGTCTAGTTTCAAATCTAGGCTTAAAACCTTCCTGTTTGATAAACTTTATAGTTAGGAAGAGGTAGAGAAGACAGCCTAACCCGGTTGGGGTGGAACTCAGTCTTGACAGACGGCTCTCCTTTGCTCTACCTTCTTCATGTCTCACTCTATAGGGTTAAGTTATTTAAGTTATTTCTATAGTTCTGCTGCCATAGGCTTAGACTGCTGGAGGACAATCTGACAACTTCTCTCTCTGCTACTTTCTTCCATTGTCCAATCTACTTAGTTACTGTTATTTCAACCTTGTTAACCTTTTTGTTTTCTCTTAGTGTTCTTCTCTCCATAGTAACCACACCTGGTCTGGCGTTCTGTTAGCTGAGACAGCTTCTTGGATGAGAACATGGGCTGAGATGCTTCCAGTGACACTGTAGAACTGCTGCTATAAACTGTATTATTTCAGTATCCTGTGCTTCTAATTTTGCTTTCTGTCTTTTCAAACCCCCAGTA